>SNQJ01S0091754.1:65450-76467 GCA_010110895.2 Picea sitchensis | reverse complement strand
GGGGTTTTTACGCAGACTGAGTGATCGTAGAGAGGGGGGGATTGCAACCTTCACTCCTGGGTACTGGCAGACAGGGAGACGCAGGTCTCAGAACATCGTGGTCTCGGCTCGGGGGTGGCTAGTGGTAAATCCATTTGGAGTCGCTATGCCTACGGTTGGGTGGAAACGAGCACCCCTCTCAGCAGTTGCTTCCATTGCTGAAGTTATTTCTGATAAGTATTTTGCTCATATTGCATCTTGAAATTTATATGCTGTCACATATGTTCATAGACTTGTGGAGTTGTAAATGTTTCCGGCTTAAGGATGTCTGTGCAGTAATTGATAATAAGGAGTAGATATTAGCTCATAGAATTGTAAAATTGTAAATGATTTCAGCATGAGAGTGTCCGCGTACTGTTTGATATGAGTGAGTTATTATATACTTATCACAGAGGAAACCATACATGACTTACGTTGATAAATGAATCTAGTTATGCTTAGATTGAGCTAAGTTAGGCTCCCAGCCCGTCCTCGGGAAGTTATTTCCCCTATTCGTCTCCAGGAAAGCCCTGGAATAGATCTCTTGTAGAGATGCCCTCTTGTAGAAGGGATACTTAGAAATTCTCGAGAAGGTCTTCAAGGAGGAAGAAACTGATGGTCAGGATCTTACCGAGAAGATTGACAAGTCCCGTCAGCCGTTAGATCTAGAAAAGTTGTGCGGGGTTTAAGCCCAGGCGTGCATAGGAGGAGTCCTGGAAGAGTCATCGGGAAATCTGAGTCATCGGGGTTTTGTTAAGTCTGAGAATCGAGGCCTTGTGGTTCTCGAAATCTCGAGAACGTATCCTAGCCGTTGATCTTGGCAGGACACGTGTCGGAGTTCTGGGAGGGATCAAGATTTCACCCATCGGAGAATTTAGGAGTGTAGGACCGTTGCAATAGGAAATCGCGATCCGCGATTTCTCGATAGGATCTGAGCCATCCAAATAGCAGGGACACGTGGCAGAGGATCTCGAAGAGTCGGAGATCGGGAATCGGGGTTCCCGGAGACAAGAGACTCGTGCATGTTGAAATCNACACGTGGCAGAGGATCCCGAAGAGTCGGAGATCGGGAATCGAGGTTCCCGGAGACAAGAGACTCGTGCATGTTGAAATCGCGATATGCGATTTCCCGATAGGATCTGAGCCATCCAAACAGCAGGGACACGTGGCAGAGGATCTCGAAGAGTCGGAGATCGGGAATTGGGGTTCCCGGAGACCAGAGACTCGTGCATGTTGAAATCGCGAAACGCGATTTCCTGATCGGATCTGGATCGTCCGTCGACGTGGACGCGTGGCAAGAGATCCCGGAGAGTCGGAGTTCGAAATATCGAGATTTCTGGAGTCGTGCAGCTCGTGCACAATGGAATCACGATATGCGATTTTCTGATACAATCTGAACCGTCTATCTGTGGGACAGGTGGCAACCATAGAGAACCATCGGCGTTTGGTCCCATCGAAAAATCGAGAATTCTGAAGACATAGGCACGTTGGTATTGAAAACCCTGAAACAACGAAGGGTAATCAGGACCGTCCATCATTTGAGGGACGCGTGTCCGTAGATCTAAAAGAATCGGGGTTCGGCATATCGGAGTTTTCGCATACATAGAACTCTTGCCACACAGAATCTCCGTGATTTACCAACAAGATCGGGACCGTCCATTCAGTGGACACGTGGTAGATATCTATACCGTCGGAGGAAGTCCCGACCAGGAGTCAAATTCGTCGGAGTTTGTGGTCCATCGGCATATCGGGATATCGCGAGTTTCGTGGACAAGGTGTCCATGCACTACAAAATCGCGAACCCCGAAAGCCGACGCAATTAACTTAACTCTTAATCCTCGATTAAAAGAATTAATTAATGACGGTTTAATTAAGACCTAAACATATCACGAAATCGGAGATTGGGATTTTGGGATTCAATATGCACCGAATCCTTGTTATGAGAAACCCCGAAATCCGAAACTTGAGTGGGAATTTTACAGTTAGGAGCCAAGGGCCGTGAGCAATACAGAAGACAAGGTATATGCATCTAACTACATGCATATGCAGAGACGAATAGAATTATAAATATAAATGAAGTAAATCAAAAGCAGAATGCCAAAATTCGTACAGAACGATAATCACCCTCTACACCGCAATCTCTGAAACCCCGAATCTCGATATTGAACTAGGGATTGGCATTTCGTTAATGCAGGCTTCTTCTGGAGATTTCTCGTTTCTGGGAGATTAACCCAAAATTTTGAAATTATGATAGTGGGTGTGTTACAAATGGGGTAGGTGCTTTTGTCTCCAAGCTCCTCTTTGTACGATGTCTTTCTCTCATTTAGATCTGAGAGTCTAGCTTGATCTCCCGTCATGTGCCTGGAAGCTTCTCCTTTGTCGATTCATATCGTCTTCAATTGTCCACAGTGAGTCTTTGAAGTAATGTAGGAGGCTGCTTGTTTCCTGCTTGTCTTGGTTGGTGAAGCGGTCATGCCTTGATCCAAAACTTCAAGCTGTGTCTTTTCTCTCTTAGAAATTCAGGTCATGACGAGTTAGGTAGCATCTAGATATCTTCTCAACAGGCAAGATGTTTCCATCCTAGAATGTAGGATGCGAGAGTGGGGTTTTACGCAGCTATCTTGCTAATGTATTTGTGATTCTTTCGGTATCTATTTGGTAACTCTAGCGGTAGTTCCTTAATGAGATCAATACCTAGCGGTTATGTTTCCTTCAGGCGTTTTAGGTGAAGTTATCAGACCCATAACTTTTGTTAGAATATGATTTATTACTTTCGTTAACCATTAGCGATACCATTGTCGCAACACAAACAGCAAAAGCCACCCTCAGAACACCTTGACCTTGGCCAGAAGAGTCAGTTGCAATCTATAGCTAAGAGAGGCGAAATGCACCAAGCAAAGAATAGAAACTAAAGGCCCGAGCAGGATGATTCCACCGAGGAAGCTAGCACCACTTTCCGGCTCTCTCGAGAAAACACAGTGCACCAAGCTGTTGCTACCTACAAGCTGCTAGCGTGAATATTAGCTCTCACTGCAACTCTGAGATGACAAATAATGGCAGCACCTGTTATAGTGAATTTGGCCAGTCCTATTTGCCAGGCCGACACAGCGGAGTCTAGCGGAGCGACTTCTCATGCGGGCATCAATAAATCAATATAAATATATTTATTCATTAACAACTTGTCTGGGTTTCCTTCAATTCTTTGCTTTCTTCCAGAGTATTCTAATCTCGTCGTAGGTCACGATAGAGGTTCATACCTCCGGAAGCTACCATAATATTAACAATGGGAAAATGTGGTTGGACAATTTTTGGAGCCCAGAACAGAAGTAGGTTATTTAGCATAGCAAAGGGAAGGAAAGGTCACTGACCCTTTTCTTATCTCCTTGGTCCCCTCAAAATCAAAGCGCGTTATTTCTAAGGTCTTGATTCTATCTCTAGTTACTTTATTATACGTCATTACTAAAAAGAGTGGAAAGCCAAGTCCCAAGTCTCTTAATCTTCTATTTTTGGACCTATATTCGCCTAACGACTTGGGTCTAAAAATAACATTCTATAGATTTATGTATGGCGAAACTTGGCCTTATAAATTATAAGTGACTCATATGGGAGGGGGGATAGTCTCTGAAATGCCTTTGGACGTTAGGTCTATGGAGTTATGTATGATGATACTTCTTCCTTCCGGAGGATTCTAGTCTCGTCATAGGTCATAATAGAGGTTCATACCTCCCGAAGCTACCATAATATTAACAATGGGAAAATGTGGTTGGACAATTTTTGGAGCCCAGAACAGAAGTAGGTTATTTAGCATAGCAAAGGGAAGGAAAGGTCACTGACCCTTTTCTTATCTCCTTGGTCCCCTCAAAATCAAAGCGCGTTATTTCTAAGGTCTTGATTCTATCTCTAGTTACTTTATTATACGTCATTACTAAAAAGAGTGGAAAGCCAAGTCCCAAGTCTCTTAATCTTCTATTTTTGGACCTATATTCGCCTAACGACTTGGGTCTAAAAATAACATTCTATAGATTTATGTATGGCGAAACTTGGCCTTATAAATTATAAGTGACTCATATGGGAGGGGGGATAGTCTCTGAAATGCCTTTGGACGTTAGGTCTATGGAGTTATGTATGACGATACTTGGCCTTATTATATATTTACTGAAGGGACACTGAATGATAGAGAATGAATTAGTGAGTAAAAGCACAAGAAAGAAATCAGTATTTTGGGGTATATAGTAAGGGGGCCTATTAATCTACGAAGTATTGTTTTAACATATTGACTCGTCTCATTTCGGTAACTAGAGCTAGGGCGAAGAAGGAAGTCTAACGCCAACTAAGGAAATAAGTATAAGTAACTCCATGACTGAAAAGGCCTTTAGGTAGGCTATTAATATACGTCGAATCTCTTTCTTTAAAGAATTGACTCGTAGAATGAATTTCGGTAACTATAGCTAGGAATACAACCTCTCTTGCCTACTGACGAGACTTCTTTTGACGTTGAAAAAGAGGTAGGTATCCACACCCACGATATTGGTACAAGCAATGCGTTGAAACCACCAACCCTTTGCCATCGACATATCTCTCTCTATCAGTGACAAGTCGATCTCTGCCCCAACCTTGAGACCTAAGGCCAAAATAAGGCATGTTTGGTTCCAGGACCTTTCTTTCTAAGGCATCTCTAGTTCTCATGCTTTAGTTAGGTGTGAATTTTTGGATTAAGGCACGAGGCTTTCAAATCATGATCTATATAGAGAAACTCGATGACCTACTTGCTATTACTCTATCTATCCGAAGACGATAGAAGTGGTTAATAAGACGATATTGTGGTTGATAAGCTCTTCACCCCGATCTTGATCTTTAGACGAACATTACAGAGCCCACCCCCTTGCCCTAGCCCTGCCTCAATGTACCTACCTACCTACTACCCATCCTACCTCTTCACTGCCTCCTACCTACCTCAACCTACCTGCCCCACCACTACCCTAACACTGCCTACTCACTACCTCAACGTACCTGCCTCTCCTCACTTCTTACCTACGAACCGATCTACTTATCACGCACACCTTTCTTTGCTCTTCAAGCTTAGATTGATTGAGATCCCATTCGTTCGTAAATGATTTGATTCATATAGGCCATAGTGTTTGAACCAATTGATCCCACCCAGACAGAACCTACTCCATTATCAATGAGCCCACCTAGACAAGAAGACATAACCTACTCCATTATCAATTACTTCATCTTTGGTCTGAAAAAAACCCATCACATGCTTCATCATCGCATACGAAACGCCTTGGCCAAATTCCCTTATGCTCCGATAAGCAGGCAACTCCACTTAGTAAATATTTTGAATACCCCAGCCACCAGAAGCTTTGGGTTTAGAAATCTTATCCCAACTTGCTAAGTGAAATCCCAAGGGCTTCTTTACTCCTTTCCATAGAAAGCGGGACAAAATTTAACTAAGTTTATCTATGATGTTAACAGGGACTTTAACAAGATTGAGCCAATAAAATGGCATGTTTTGGAGGGCATAATTGACCAGGACTAATCTTCCCCCCAAATATAACCAACGGTATGTCCAATGACTTAGCTTCTTCTCCACCTTTTGTATCAACCAAAGCCATTCGTTGATCCTATACGTGTTTGGCTTTATGAAAAATCCAAGGTATTTCATGCCTTGTTCCAGATCAATCATCGAAATATAAAAAAGATCCATTAGCCTTGATTTTAGCCTATCATCTATATTATGAATAAGAAAGCAAGACTTTTGATAGTTTATTTCCATGCTCGAGGCCTTGCAGAAACTAGCTAGGAGAAGTTTGAAGGCAACCCAGTCCTCATGATTTCCTGAGCACAAAATTAAAACATCATCAATGAAAAATAAATGTGAAATGATAATACCTGTAGCAACCTTGATTCCTTTGAAAATCCCTTCTGTACATGCCTTCTTTAGAAGTTTTCTAAGGCTCTCCACCACCAGGGGAAAGAGTAAAGGTGAGAGAGGGCATCCCTGTATCATCCCTCTATGACTTCTAAAGAAGCCGGTAGGGGAACCATTTATCAAGACCACATAATTAGCACTAGAAACACAACCCATTATCCATTGTGTCACTTCCCATTTTAATCCAATTTGTATCAGAATCATCCTAAGAAACTGCCAACTCACCTTGTCATAAGCTTTCCTTAGATCTAGTTTAAGGATGAGAGAATTAAACCTTTTAGCCCTGACAGTTTGCAAACATTCTTGTGCAATCCCTATTGTATCAAAGATCAATTTATTCTTTAAGAACCCAAATTGTTCTGCTGAAATGCAAGAGACCAATTTCTCCTTAAACCTGGAAGCAATAATTTTTGTGATGACCTTATAGACGAAACTACTCATGCTTATAAATATGAAATCATTAAAGGAAACATGCTTAGAGAACTTTGGAATTAAAGCCACAAAGGTCGCATTTAAGGATCCAATGACCCTCCCAGTTGTCCTCGATCATCCATCTTAAAGAGAGGTTTCATATATTATAATTTTTTTCCACGTAATGTAACCTATGATCAAAAGGCAACGCATGCGACTAAGGATCAACCATGTTAAAGAGTTTTTATTATAATTTTATTTTTATTTTTTTATTCAAATATTAAAGAGTTTTTTATAATGTAACCTATGATCAGAAGGCAACGCATGCGACTAAGGATCAACCATGTTAAAGAGTTTTTATTATAATTTTATTTTTATTTTTTTTATTCAAATATTAAAGAGTTTTTTATTATAATTTTATTTTTATTTTTTTAATACAAATATTAAAGAGTTTTTATTATAATTTTATTTTCATTTTGTAATTAAATAATATATTTATAAGAGATTTTTTAAGATTTTAAATAATATCAGAAATTGTTGTCTTTTCGGATTAATTGGTTTGAATTATTATCTTTTCGGATTATTGAATTATACTTTCTGAATGATATTAATTATTTTGCATTATGTGATTTGGTAAAAGAAATTAGTTTTTTTCTTTGTTTAAATTTTATTTGTGAAGCGCATGGAAGTAAGAAAGCCTTACAATGATAGGGTTGACTTCCATAATCTCTATATTGTTTTATAATAATATTTTATTATCTTAATAAAAATAGGACAAAATTTACAAGTTAAATACATATAAATTTGTAGATAAAGTTATTAGTCCCTGCCGAAGGTATAGAGGGATGGGATTATAGCGATCAATAATTTGTTGATTTCATATTAATATGTCATTTGATTATAAATTTCCGCATCATCTCTATTGTTCAAAGTAAAGAACTAAAAACATTATTTTTTATATAATAAAAAAACCCTTATATGTCATCATTTCATTGGGGAATATATTTGAAGTCTTATTGCCAGCTTCGCTATTCGCAATGTTTTAAATGTTTAGATCTCCAAAGTTTTGAGCATCGACTCTCTTTTTTATTTTATTTTTATTTTTATTGAAAGTTTTGAGCAACGACGCTCTTTTTTAATGTTTTTATTATTTCTATTTTTATTGAAATGTTTACATACCGAAAGTTTTGAGCATTGACACTCTTTTTGAAGTACTTGAATAGGCCTGGCAACTTAAATGTTTACATAGCTCGAGGCCCTTAAACAAACTTCACAACTTAAATTACATAGTGTGAGGCCCTTAAACATGCCCGACAATCTTAAATATTTACTTAAATAGGTCTGTCACAATACATTTTTCTTCGAATTTTTCCATCCAATGTTGCAGTGAATTTGGACAATATTGTTGTCCATCGCCACTCGCATAGCCATCATATGTTTCATACTTATTCTATGCTTGGAATGCAATTTAGTCATCATTGAAGATACATATATTGTTTACTGGTTCACTGGTTGTTGCTTGTTCGTTGGTTTGTTGGTTCGTCGGTTGCTGCTTGTTGTTGATTGGTTCAAATTTGCAAGGTTGAGGTCCTGCACCTGTAGTTGGACCTGTTGATGCTTGCTGCTTGTTTTTGTTTGCTTCAACTTTGCAAGTTTGGAGTCCTGCACTCGCAGTTGGAGATGGTTTTTCACTTTGCAGGGTTCAAGTCTTGCACCCACAATTGGACCTGCGATTCTGTCGTTGATCATTGAAGAGTAAGTTTCAATACCATAGTTTCATTTGTATTTGTTCTTTGTTGTTTATTGTTTACAATTTGCAAGTAAGAATGTTTAAGTATTTCCACTCGCATGGCCATCATATGTTTCATATTTCTTCTATGCTTGGAATGCAATTTAGTCATCATTGAAGATACATATATTATTTACTGGTTCACTGGTTGTTGCTTTTTCACTGGTTCGTTGGTTGCTGCTTCTTGTTGTTTGGTTCAATTTTGCAGGGTTGAGGTCCTGCACCTGTAGTTGGACCTATTTTTTCTTTCTCACTGGTTTGTTGCTTGTTGCTTGCTTTTGTTTGCTTCGACTTTGCAAGTTTGGGGTCCTGCACCGACAATTGGAGTTGTTTTTTGCACTTTACAGGGTTCAAGTCCTGCACCCACAATTGGGCCTGCGGTTCTGTCGTTCATCATTGACGAGTAAGTTTCAATAACATACTTTCATTCATATTCGTTGTTTATTGTTTGTTGTTTGCATTTTACAAGTAAGAATGTTTAAGTATTTATTCATCATTCTTATCCTGTAGAC
This sequence comes from Picea sitchensis, assembly GCA_010110895.2. NCBI lineage: Eukaryota > Viridiplantae > Streptophyta > Pinopsida > Pinales > Pinaceae > Picea > Picea sitchensis. Next base: position 67,802 of record SNQJ01S0091754.1, on the reverse strand, counting down.
TTTCCATAGAGGTTGGCATATCTTTTTCTCCTCTTAAATTTTCCTTCGATTTTTTCCCTAGGCTCTGCACCATGTGCATGCCAATGTTGTCTGCACCACTCCGACTATAATTTTTTCTAGCATTACAAATCCTGGTCCTTTGGTGTATGTGACGAAGTGGAAATCTAACGCCTCAATTGAATAAAGAATTCTTTAGCCTTCGCACCTTGCTCTCAATGATATTACCAGCTTTCCCGGGAATGAGTACCTACCTATCCCATACGAGAATCGAAGATGTGTCTTTTGCATGAAAAATACAATGTCAAGCTTGTTGCCTTTGCAGGATGTTCTTGTAGAAGAAAACTGTAGGTAGGTGTAGAAGGGATAGGTATGGTACAATGGTGGCTAAGTTGCAACAAAATTTTAGGTGTAGAAGGGATAGGTATGGTACAATGGTGGCTAAGTTGCAACAAAATTTTCACAAAATTGGCATATCTTTCCCTCCTGCTCTTAAATTTTGCTCCAATGTTTTCTCCAAACTCTGAAACATACCTACATGCCTTTGCAAAATGTTCTTGTAGAAGAAAAATATGTTGAGATGGTGCTAGCAAGAGTAATTTTTGTGGATTGCAAATTGCAATATTCAATATCTATGCTGCTCCACATGCAACATTGCTAACACAATGAATGTTTTTTCAAATGCATTAAACCATTTACATATGAATGAAACCATTATCATTCTAGGAGACTTCAGTGCTGACATGCTACAAAATAGTGCCATAACAAAAGAATTGGAAAACTACATGTCCAATTAAAATCTCTGATTTCTTTTGGTTAAGATAAAACATGTACACAACACACTTATTGACCATATATGGTGAAATGTGCCCATATCAAAATACAACCTCTTTATCTTATACACAAACTTGTCTGACCATGATACAATTTGTCTTGTACTTGAATTATGAAATATACATCAAACATATTACAAAATTATATTTCCATGTCTCAAAGCATATTTGGATACTTTGTTGCAAAAAACCAAATCATTCAGCTAGGAGCATCCAACTTCTTAATATTTTTTGGCTTGTCATATATTTTGGCCAGGAAAAATTCTATATAACCACAACCATGGATCAAGAAAAACAAAGGTTCATGCTTATAACTCTATCTTTTATTCTATTCCTTTGATTCTCATTTACTATATGTACATATTACTTGTTTTCCCTTACATATCATCTTACATTCATGTTCATTGTATTTTGTGCGTTGCCACATTGAAGCAAACAGAATAACTGGAGAAGACTAAGAACTCTTAACCACGAATGTAAAAGAGGAGATACAAAGGTGCATGCTTCTACTCTTATTTCATATTCCATTGTTTCATATTTCATTTATTGTCTGTATATTTGTTCTACTGCTTTGCACCTAATTTATTGTATGTAGATACTAAGTATCTTCCCACATAATAACTTATCTTTATGTCAATTGTATTTTATGTGTTGTTACATTGAATTAAATAGAACTATATTTATTTGTTTACATGTCTTTCTACATACCAACTTACCGTCAGGTCCATTGTATTTTCTGCATTGCTACATTGAAATAAACAGATTAGTTGGACAAGAGGATGAAATCTTATATGCTACAACAGAGGAAGCTAAAGTACAATCTTCAAAAAGGTATACCAATTGTGATAGTAAATCAAACACACAAAATGAGTAGGTAGATAAAATATTGGACTAGAAAACGATGATTTGACAACAATGGGCTTTTGTTGAGACTTCCCGCTTCTGAAAATTTCCCTCCCCTTTTCTATTTTCCCACTCTCTATTATCCATTTTTTTTCTCTCTTCTACACTTAATTGAATTCCCCTTTCTTTTTCCCCTCTACTTTCCCTTTCTGGTTTCTTTACGTAGTCATTTTTCCGAAAATGTCTAGGTGCGTAGGTTGGCAGACTCACAGGTTCACATTTATACTCATGCTTCTATATCACTAGTGTAGTGTGCCTTTTCACTACCGAGGTTTTCCAACCTCTCAGTTACCATTCTATACATGGAATTTTACATAATTCGTATAGACATTATAAGCACATGCATTTAACACAATTAAACACACTTAAATCTCAGAGTAAAATATATAAGTTACTGCTATAATTAAACAGCCATAGTATGCAACAGTAATTCATTTACACAGCGGAAAGCATGATAATATATACAACACAGTCATGCCAAAATGTGAAAGAACATAGTCAGATAATTATCTTTATCAATGGTGGAATCCACCAACCAAGTGTAGGCCTTCCAAAAACCTCCCAGCCTTAGACCACACTGTTCATCAGCTCAACAGTGGGTCACCCCCGAGCTGGGACT
>SNQJ01S0091754.1:49952-59961 GCA_010110895.2 Picea sitchensis | reverse complement strand
GAAATCTCCGAGCTCTCTAGCAGCTACAAGGTTCCTTCCAGAAGTGCTCTTCTCCCTCTGCGCACTCTCTCACCTGGAGGAGTCACTCATAGGCCAACAAGACTCACACAGTCCAGTACTACATGGTCACAACAATCCACGAGGAACACAGACAAAGGCTTCCCCAACCGGTTCAACAATCACAGGATGGTCTCATAGACATGATTTTGGAACCAAGGCTCCACACACAGGCTAGCTCAGCTTTTCCCAAACAACCCAGGATTCTTCCACTCGATTTCAACACAAGGTTCTGGTTCAGGAAATGCGCTCCCGAGTTTGCCTAGAACAGACACAGACTCACAGCTCAGGACATGGGTGTACACGGTTTCTTCAGGACAACACAGGCTTTACGACTTTCTTTTTCTGTAACATGATTACACGCAGGTCTCTTGTAAACTGGCTTACACGACTCTCGCTCAGGCAGTTGAATCGAATGGATGCCAACCCCCCCCACGGCTTACTACATTTGTTTTATTTGCATGCACCAGGGTTGACACTTGTCACCCTGGAAACTGCATGCATTCCATCCGTACGCCTTCTTCCCACCACTTGGGAAATCACGTGTCCTTTCAAAAGGACTTAGGATAAAATAATATGCACATGGCTTTTTAGGAAATAATATTAAAATATTATTCTAGGCCTAAGCCCCCTAGGATTATCCCCTAGGCTCAACACTCAGCCCCTTTCCCACCTTCCAGCCCCTAGTTCCTTGCCCACTCTGTGGACGCTCAGTCCACCATCACTCATTCATCGTGGTCAGTCTGCACTGGCGGTGTTTATATTTTATTAATTGATCTGCATACATACAAGTACATCAGCAGGCTCCTGGCCTTCAACACTTAGGCTCCCTAGCCTAACAAACACATAAGCCTTCCAGCTTATACAAAACTTGGCTCACCAGCCTATAGAACACATTTACAATTCATTGCATATATCATGATCTGTAATGGGGCTCGGCCTTGGGGACACTACAATCCCCCTCCCCTTATTTTTGCACCATCCTTAGTACAACTTACACTGTCTCTGCAAGTCTTTCAAAATTACACTGTGCTGACATGACATACAATGCAACCATGATTATAGTCACACTGACTATCCCTACACAACTTGTCCAGAAACATGCAGACAAGACCTTGCCAGGTAATGGGATATCCATTACAAATTTTAATATATTGTCGAAAATAGTATATGATTGTGGTGATTGTGATTGAATTATATCGCTCAATGAAACAAGTATTGTGGAAAAAATTCCCGTGATTTGTTCAGAATATCATTTCGTATCGGACACAACCATCAACCAACTTGCACTGAGGAACGACACTTACCCAATCAGAACCATTGGTGCAACTGTCACACTCACGAGAAAAGTTGGCTCACAACACATTCTCCATATAAAATATGGAGAGTCAGACAAGGAAAAGGCAATGGTACCGTTCTCCATATCTAGTTTTGTCCTTTAATTTCACATGTTCATATATCTTAGTTATTTTACACAACTATTACATTGTTCCATGTTGCATCTGCAATTGTTTGACACCTATTCAAAGTTGTTTTCCTCAATGGAACAACAATTGCATAAAGGGAAATTTCCACTTATGCTCTTCAAAATAATAACAAAGAAAAGAGATGTTAAAGAAAGGATCTTTCACACAATCCAAGCAACATTTGTAACAGAATTGCGAACAGACATAGTACAGGATCTCAAGAAACTAAATAACTCCACAACTATTGTGCGTATACATCTACAATTCCATCCACACTTTGCTCATAAAAATTTCCTTGAACAAAATTTTGCAGCTTTTTTGTTGTACAGTTGTATATTATATTGTTCAATATATTAACTACTATGCTCACGTGCACAGGTTGAGGGTGTTTTGGTTGTAGCGAATGCGTACTCAACCCCCTTCAAGCTTGTATGTGCCAAATGAAACTCTCCTGCTTCTACCTATGTTTTCATAAATGATGGCACAATTGATTGCCTACGATGCAGTAAAAAATTCCCTTACATATATAGACATTGCCTCAATACTTCCATCCGAACCCTCAACAACACAATTGTACATTGTACAATTAGACAACCTCTGTTACAATATGTGCTCCCTGGGTTAGCAGAATTTCCATATGAAGTATACCTACAGAAAAAGGCAAACAATGTCTACATGTTACACGACTTTGACATCCATAGAAAATGTACATTAAATGAGGACAATGCCATACTCCATATCGACTGAACCAATTTTTTTTTTTTTTCATATCAAGCGTTGATAGGAAATGAAACAATATCATCTGTATCTGTTCATGCTACCCAATGAGGATATGAATAGAGTTTTGCAGTGCCATGGTAAATTGAACTGGAAGCGCATAAGATTGTTCAGTCCAGGAATGAGAAGCATGAGAACATAACTCATACAAAGTATCCAACTATGAATAAATCAGGTCCATGCTTTGAGCCGTCAAAATGGATTGCTTCTTTGAATGGAACCATCAGGCATTTTCAATAATATTGCAAATTTGGCATTGTTCAAACTCCATTAAGTTAAATGTTGACACTCTTTTCCAGAACTAGTAATGTTAGAACATTGTCAAGTCAACGTGATATTGGTTCATAGTACTATTAGAAGCAAATGTTCATAGTGATCTTGGTTCATGGTAATATAGTAATCAAAAAATTTCTTGGTGCCCATTTGGGAATTTTGTTATAGATGGGATACAATGCCCAATCTCCGTTGATTTTGTCCTGTCTTGTGTTTGGAAAACTTTTGTTCATGTGTTTTTGTGCTGTAGTTCAAGGTTCCCATGGGCCCAGTTTTGAACTATGGCTAGATGATACATCCATGATCTTAGCGGTTTTTCTATGATCTTAAAGAATATACAAGACCTGCTTTGCCTTTTAATGTAATCTCTATGAATCAAATGTAATATGTAGTTCATTTTAACACTTTTACTTGATTGATGAAATTACCAAAATTCATCTTCATAAATATTTTGAAATAAAAGGATATATGCTATGTGAAGTCCAGTGGAACTATGATATTAACCAGAGAAAATTAAAATTAAAATTCATCGTTGTTATACTTACGGTGAAGTTGAAAGTACAATAATTTTACTTGAACATCCCAAAATTGAATTTTATGTAGCTTTTCAATGCTTCTCTTATGCAAACATAGCTTGGAAAGTATAACCATGACTCACTTTCTCTATTCCTTGATTGAAGAGCATGTTCACTTGTCTAATGCAGTTCATAGTTACTGTTAAGACCATCAATGGGGCTTTGTTAAGACAAATTCTTGCTTCCGAAAATTTCCCTCCCCTTTCTTTTTCCCCTCTACTTTCCCTTTCTGGTTACTTAGTCATTTTTCGAAAAATGTCTAAGTGTGTGGGTTGGTGGATTCACACGTTCAGATTTCCAATGATGCTTTTATATCAGGAGTCTGAACGACCGCTTCCCCGTTCCATACTCAACAACTTTTTCGATTGTGGGTTCCCAGCTAGGCCGGCTCAACATTGTGATTCCATTGTTCTGCCCCCTGCAAACAACACCCAGAATTCCCCAATATACAAATTGAAAACCAAATTCCCATTTATTTTTCTCCTTTACTTTCCCTTTCTGGTTACTTAGTCATTTTTCCAAATATGTCTCATGCTTTTATATCACGAGTCCAACCAACCACTTCCCCATTCCATACTTGGCCACTATTTCCATCGCTGGTTCCCTGACATTCTTTCTCAACATTGCGCTTCCATTGTTCCACAACCTACAAACAACACCCGGAGTTTCGCGATATACAAATTGACCACCAAAGTCTGTCATCATGCCCCATTCCGTGTTACACATTTTGCAGTCAAAAGTTCAGAGACATACAATTTGACCATCGGGCCCTCACGTTGAGTATAACTTGTGACCCTATTTTGAAGCATGACTGACCACTTTCCATACTTGGCCATTTCTTGGAATCTCTTTCGTGGGTTGGTGGGTTCACAAAATGTCCAATGCTTAATCTCTCTTTGCCATCCCCGCCACCTTCACACTTCTTTCTAGATATGCAATTATTAATCTTTAATGCTAATAGATCATCATGCAATAATCATTAAGATTGTCATTAATGTCCGAAAGGCTGGAGAAGATCTGTCATTAATATGAATTAAACCAAGATTTGAGGAGGGTTGTATTATCCCTTCTGAGTGTTCATTTCAAGCATCATGGAATCTCTTTCGTGCGTCGTTTGGTTGGCGGCTTCATGAAATCTGCAATCCTTAATCGCTCTTCAGTGTCACCGCCACCTTCACAATTTTTTCTAAGTATGTAATTAGTAAGCTTTAATGGTAACAACTCATTATGCAGGAACCATAGAAATTGTCATTAATCAATGAAAGGCTCAACGAGATCTCCCATTGATAAGCATTAAACCAAGATTTGCGGAGGGTTATATTATCCCTTCTGAATGTTCATTTCAAACATCATCTGGAGCAAATGGACGTTCTCGTTAACTTATGGCAGCAGTTCGACAATATTTCTTTCCAAATACAATAAACACCTTCGGGCATGATGACCAAAACTTCTAGTGGTCCAGGGCATATTCTTACTACCCATCTCCTTCCGCCCAGAGGCAAAGAAAGAGATGGTCCCTTGGTGCACCGAGAGATATATTTCAAGCCAAAGAATTCCAAGGAAACCCCCCCTGTGTCGATGGCCGATGTAGAGGTTGATGCGGTCGATTTTGAGCCGAAAGAAGATGATCTGATGGACGATGATACAGTGATGGATGATGGCAATGCAGATGTTGTTCTCACTCCTGCACCCAAATTGAAATCCACCATAACGGGGGGCACTTCCTAGCTCGATGATGGCGGCCCTAACAAGACCAAAGGAAGGGGTTTTCGAAAAGAAACTGACGCTGAATGCAATAGCCTCTTTGTAGCTTGAGAGTTTGAGTCTCTTGAATCAGATGGCAGTCCTTGCCCTCAGAGATGTATCCTTTCCTTTCATTTTTAGGTTTTTGGATTGGGTTTGGATTTGTCCCTGGTGCAAGCTATGTCCTTGAAGTCTTTGACTATAAGGAAATGGTCTCTTGGTGCGCCGAGAGATATATTTGAAGCCAAATAATTATTCAATTGTGAGACCACTCTCCTGTTCTCTGGATATACAATTAACATCTTAGGGGGTGAGGGCCGTAACTCCTAGTGGTGCAAGGCATATTCCTACTACTCATCCCCTTACGCCCAGAACGAAGTAATTTGGACCTCTGGAATTTCTCGTGCAACCTTTGTCCCTGAAGTCTTTACCTGTAAGGAGGTGGTCTCTTGGTCCCCTTCCGCCCATAACGATGTAATTTGGACCTCTAGAATTGCTCATGTAGGCTGTGTCCCTAAAGTATTTGACTGTAAGGAGGTGGTGTCTTGGTGTGTCCTCACTTTTAGTTTTGGGCTCTTCCACTTGCCCTACAACATTTTTTCTTCTTCCTCACAGGAAGCTTGTGAGAACTATCATTTGAAGAATTCTTATCTCCTCCTGCGTTTGAATAATTCTGGTTTGCTTCCTAACTAGGGTGGGTCGTTGGAGCGATGCTTCGGGATGTTGTACTCTTGGCAGTGGTAGCCGGGGATTGGACACTCTTTGCACCGGGGCCCTTTCCCTATTGTTTGTACTATTCAGTGGTGCTTTTCAATGGCTCTAGGCCACCAACGTCAGGAATAGGAGTGTTGTTGACCTCTTTCAAGCCAAAGAATTATTCCACTACGGAACCACTCTCCTGTTTCTTTTTCACCTTAGGTATTCCGCAAGATGTTGAAATTTCCGCAGCCAACATTGACCTTTAGAGGAGAAGACTGGAAGGAGTTCCTAAAAAAGAATGATAATCAATTTTGTATTCATGTTCAAGATCTTGTCAATGGCTCCTTCATGTTGTCGCACTAGATGAACAACACATAATTGTATGCATGTTTTTTTTTTGTAACTCCTCTACCTTTATTTATGAAAAATATGTTCAATGCTTCGGTGCAAAGAACTCAGTCCAATGTCTATGGATAAATATATATTACCCACTATTTTTTTTTATAGAGTTACTATTAAAAAATTGCCTTGGAATCTTGGTTGGTGCTTCTTTGTTTGATTTAACACCTCTTCTCATTTGCATGGTTCGATAGTCTCATAATTCTTAAATATTGTATTGACTCAAGTAATTTGATCAAATATGGAGCATTGAACAATTATATGAGAATGCATTGTGTCAATCACATGAGGCTTCTATGGAAACATAAATGAATTTCACACAGTTTCAAACCAACATTCAATTCCATTCGTAATGCAGATAGAACATAACAACACTAATTCACGATGCAGGAGTTGGGGCCCCACCCAAGAAGTTTCGTTCTCATCTCAACCTTGCTGAGCGAACAATCTCTTATTTACCTCTCCCTTCCTTGATTCCTTTACTCCAAAAGGAAACATTTTATTGGTTGTCCATCCCCTAGCCTCTATTTGAGCACTTTTACTTTATTAATGAAATTACCAAATTTCTTCTTTGCAAATATTTTGAAAAAAAAAAATGATATATGCTAGCTGAAGTCAAATGGGGCTATGAAATCAACAACAATATTAAAATTCAAGTTCGTCGTTGTTATACTTATGGTCATGTTGACAATACAATACATTTATTTCTAGATATGCAATTATTAAGCTTTAATGCTAACAACTCATCATGCAGGAAGTTTAATACTTAAAATAATATTTCAAGGCATTAAACAATGTATCAAGAACACAATTACTCCCACAAGTTGCGATAAAAACAAATATTCAACAAAGCATTTGCTCACACCCTTTTTAATGATACAAGCACAATAGAAAATGAGTAAGTGGATAAAATATTGGACTAGAAAATGATGATTTTGCAACAATGGGGCTTGTTTGAGACCAATTCCCGCTTACGAAAATTGCCCTCCGATTTTCTATTTTCCCACTCTCTTTTATCCCCTTCTTTTCCCTCTTCTATACTTAACCAAATTTCCCTTTCTTTTTCCCCTCTACTTTCTCTTTCTGGCTACTTAGTCGTTTTTTCCGAAAATTTCTAACTGTGCGGGTTGGCAAACTCATAAGTTCACATTTGCACTCATGCTTTTATATCACGACTTCGACCGACCACTTCCCCATTCCATACCTAACCACTTTTTCGATCATGGATTCCTGAGTAGGCAGGATCTAGATTGTACTTCCATTGTTTTGTGACCTACAAACAACACTCAAACTTCCACGATATACAAATTGACTACCAAACTCCCACATCATCCCCTCTTCCATGTTACACATTTTTCACTCAAAATTTTCGAGACATAAAATTTGACCATCGGGGCCTCACCTCTCCTAGGGAACCCTTGTCACCCTATTTTGCAGCCCATTTGATCACTTTCCATACTTGTCCATTTCTTGGAATCTCTTTCGCGGATCGTCGGGTTGGTGGGTTCACGAAATCTCCAATTCCTAGTCTCTATTTCCTGTGCCCACCACCTTCGAACTTATTTCCAAGTGTTACACATGATTTTGGTCACTTTGGTGATGTTTCAACAGTGATGTATTCAGGCTCCCAACAAGGACTTTTTGCCTGAGAAAAGTGGCTCTTGTCTCCTTCCAAAAACATATTTTTAAGATGAGTTCCCAGGCTGTCTATGGCCTAGGGTGCGAGAATCCCTCATTCTTGCAGGCCACCCAAACTTAGGGTGCGAACTTCTCGCAGTTTTCTCTATACACAAGGTGCTATTAGGACCACACAATGTACCTTTTTGTCTATACTTTTTGCCACCCTTGATCACCTGTATTTAGACTCATACTATCACTTCATCTGATCATTCCAAGGTATACAACGTTCTTTCTCATTACTATAAGTTTAATCTGTTTTGCATAATCTTTTACATCACTTTTGTACTTAACCATTGATTAGACTGCAGACTAGCATTTAAAGCCTGTTGTTGAAACACAGTCCAGGTCGCAGATGCTGAAACACAGAGCTGTTACACAGTCCGAGGTCCCTGTTGCCGAAACACAAAACTGTCACAACAAGTCCAAGGACGTTGTTGCTGAAACACAGATAGGCTATACAGTCTGAGGTCATTGTTGTTGAAACATAGAACTGTCATACAGTCCGGAGTCACAGAGGCTGAGACACAAAGTTGTTACATAATCTAGAGCTGCAGATGCTGAAACACAGAGGAGACCACCAGAACCAACGACGCTTAAACACAAGGAAGCCGTTACAGTTAGCGGTCAATGTCGACACAATCAAGAGCACAATTCACATGGCTGAAACAACCCGTGAATTACGATGCTGAAACAACATCGACAACTACGAGAAGAAGCTGTTACTCCAGTGTAACAGCAATACCTCATCTAGCTCCTATAATAGCATTTCTGTTGCGTAAGACCAGGACACCTTGCTCTGGTTTAGAAAGAAGATCCGACTAAAGATAGGACTCAGATTTACATTGTAATTTTTGATATATTGGATCGAGGAGGTTCCCTCTTTAAATAAGGGGAATTCTTCATTCGAGCATGCAAGTTTTATGTATTAAAAAACTTCAGAGGGAGAGGGACGTGTACTTCATTTTCAGACTATAACATGACATTTTGATCGATGAATAGAAGACTTCTTTGATTATCTTCTTCTAGATTTCCCGTTCCAGGGGAATCTTGTGAGAAGGGAGGGCCCACCTTCTTCACAAGATTCACCCGTTAGTTATAGAGTGTGTTCTCTGTTTATGTGTATTTAATTTTCATATGCTGAAACACTGTTTTTAATGAATTCCGCTTTGCTGAAACACTACTGACTCTATTTTAGTTTATTGAATGAAATTCGTAATCTTTTTATTAGAAATCTTGTGTGATGATTTAATGAGGCTAGCCAGAGACTGGGTTAAGGGTTCTTGCTCAGACAGGAAGGAATCAGAACATCCTGTCCTCTGTAGATTTCATTTACTGCTGCAAGTTTGTTAGCTAGAGACTAGGTTAAGGGTTCCTACTCAGACAGGAAGGAATCAGAACATCCTGTCCTCTGTAGATTTCATTTACTGCTGCAAGTTTGTTAGCCAGAGACTGGGTTAAGGGTTCGTGCTCAGACAGGAAAGAATCAGAACATCCTGTCCTCTGTAGGTTTCATTTACTGCTGCAAGTTTGTTAGCCAGAGACTGGGTTAAGGGTTCCTGCTCAGACAGGAAGGAATCAGATTATCCTGTCCTCTGTAGATTTCATTTATCCCTGCAAGTGTGCTAGCCAGAGACTGGGTTAAGGGTCCCTGCTTAGACAGGAAGAGATCAGATCATCCAGCTCTCTGTAATCTCTATTTCACAAGTGTGCTAACAGAAATAGGGCTTAAGGTTCCTGCTTAGAAAGGAAGGAACTAATTGGTCTTGTTCTCTGCTAAGATAGAGTTATCTTTTTCCTGCATTACTGTTTCCATGAAAGAGTGTCAGTACTGAAGTCTCTGTTTGAGAGTAAGGGTCCTGTTCTCTGATTGCAGAGCAGTGTTCTTTCCTATTGCAAGTATTATTTTAAATGTAATCCAGGATTCTTAGATTAGTCTTTAAGATCTGCAATAGGAAGGTTGCTTTCCTGTGATTTAATTCATAGCTTCAGTTCATTCAAGCAAGTGTGATTAGTATAGCTTCTTTTACTACAACTGTAAGTTGCTTTTGGAATTGAGCATATATAGTGCGTGGTTATATTTGAAATAAAAAGACTTCCCTGGGTTGATAATTTATGTATCACTTGGTTGTTTGAAATTAATTAAGCAATTATAGTGACCAACATTTTGGTGCCGTTGGCGGGGAAGATAGCTATAGATTTCAAAATCACTTATGATTTCTTTTCTTTAGATAAAAAGATTGCATGAAAACCCCCAAGGATACTAACCCTACAGGTGGCAAGGGAAAAGGCAAAGGAGGAAGAAAGACTTACATCGACGAGATCCTATCAAAGTTTGAATCT
>SNQJ01S0091754.1:18426-39993 GCA_010110895.2 Picea sitchensis | reverse complement strand
TTTTCCACTTTAGCCCAACCCCTTCTTGTCTCGTCATTGCGACGTTGGATTTCATCACCAACTAGTGACTTCGGAATTAGAAGGTCTTGTTTGCTTGGTTTTGCTTCCTAGATTTTTACTAGCGCATGTTGTTTGTTTACCCAAGTTGACCATAGAATTTCCTTCGTAAGATTTTAACTCGAACACAATTGACCGTCCACGTCATTCACGTAGAATGCAAGGCTTACCCCTAGAAAATATGGAAGGTTCTCAACCTTTGCCTACCAACTCACCGGAGGGCTCTCCTCAACAGAGTGAAGTCCAAGACATTGCCACTCCACAATTGGAAAGAAGTGACTCTCTAGAACGATTCCGAATTACCAATTCTCAAGAGGACTTTTGACTTCATCCCGACTCCGAGAGATGCATTATGCGAGTGAATTCTTCTGGAGACTTGGTTGTTCTATCTTCTAGATCACCAACTGGACCTTTCCTAGGACCTAAGGGTCAAGATCCTTTTTAGACTACTGACATTTTTAGACGGGATCTCTTTGGCTCAGGAGTACTGCTTATTATTTTTCTGGTACAGAATCTCCACGAGCTAACCACATCTTAACTCTCCCTTTACAAATGGTCCATTACACAAATTCTACGAGTCTTCACACCAGGATTATCATGGCTAGCCAAGCCCCCATTGGCACGCCATTTTTTCCCAGGGTCACCCCGACACTTCCACCTGGGTACCATGCATTGAACACCTCTATTCCCACTCCTACACAAATCACATCCGGAACTCCTGGTGGTCCCACTCCTTCTGGGCACCATCCTCCTAGTTTCATTCCGACACTTCCTCTGCTCCCTTTCAGAGGACCTCTTTCATCCTTGATCGGAGGCACTGATCCAAGTGGCACCATTCCGTTGTTCACTCCAAATTACCATATTCCTGTTGGTGGACAATTTCACCAAGGAGGCCCAACTCAACGCCCCCTTGTAGGACAAATCCCAATTGGAACAGAACCCCCAATTGGAGGGAAACCCCCACCGACCCCACCCTATGGAAAAAACATACCTCCATCCTTGTCCCAGTATTGGAATCATCTTATACAACATAATCCTCACCTGACTGGGGGGAAAAATCCTCAGGCTAGCTCTGTTATACCCCCCAGTACAGGCCAACCCTATCCAGGTACGTCTAATCCTATTTGGGGCTCGAATGCTCCACCCCATGCCCCCGTTCAAGGGTACAACCCTATGAGTTACTTGCCTCCACACCAACCACCGAATCTTCCTAGATCTTCACATTATATGCAGACTTCTTATGGTCCCACTGGTTTGCCAACATGACTCCCTCCCCAAAGTCACCAGTACCTGCATGTCAATAGACAGTTACCTTTCTTAGCCACCCTGGACCTACCGGATCTTTCGAGGATTTTAAACGATCTGATCCGTCACTCTCCTCAATGGCCCACCATACTGGCCAAACTACCATTTTACATCCCTAAATGCGATGGCAATCCAGGAGAGGACCCGAACAATCACATAATGAATTTTCACCTTTGGTGCTCATCCAAATCCTTGATGGATGACTCTATTCATATACGCCTTTTTCAACAAACCCTCACGGGCTCCACCGTGAAGTGGTATATAGAATTACCACGAGGTTTCTTCACCGACTTCAACACCCTTTCTATGGATTTCCTCACCCACTACCAGTTACTGATTCGCTATGAAACGGGGACTGAGATTTTGAGTTCTTTCAAACAAACCAAAGCCACTCATATCTCCGATCACATTCATGAGTGGCAACAGAGACAACGTCTCATCAAACTCGAACTTCCCAATCAGTTGCTGGCAGAGTGGTTCACGAAATCATTCGTGAATGACATCGGTTGTGACATTTCCATGGGTGGAGTTGTCATGGAAGAACAGGCCATTAGTCGTGCTCAATACCTTGACCTCGTTTACTCACAAATGAGTACTCTTTACGACTTACTCACTGATGCGCCTCGTCAACTACTCCTGTTACTTCTCATGCATTTGACGGTGTGATTGGCACTTTCCATGCCCAACCTCATTCCATCCAAACCTCTAGCAACAACCCCAAACCCATTTCTTCTATTGTTCAAAATGATCTGTCTCCTACCCCTCCCACCTGCAAGACTTTTGAGGTAAATGTTGTTCAATCTACCCCCATCGGTAAAAAAAATCCAGAAAGGGAAAGGGTAAGAATAAGGAGGAAAAAAATAATTCACAAGAAGAAAGATCCAAAACACCACCTGTTGACGATAGTGATAAGCGCAAACCCCGATACCCTTGTCTTATCTGTGGTGATGATCACTACACTAAGGATTGTCCACGATGAGCCGAGGTTACTAAGTTACTTCAAGGGACCAAAAAACCACCCACTCGGGCCATATTGTCACAACCCTTCCCTTCTCAACAATAGGCCCAATTGGTCATTCATGACCAACCTTCCCCCTCCAATACATCCTATGTCTTAATGTGTACAGGAGATTCAAAGAAAAATGACATCACACTTACCACTCGAGCCAAAGATTATTCTTCCTCCAAAGAGAAGGTTGATGCTATACCTCCTTCGTTGGTCCAACCATCTCCCATGAATCCACCTACCAATGGTCCTCTTCATATTGAATGACCAAGCCTCGACACAGTTCTTCGCCCTCCTCCAAAGGGCGTCGTTCAAAAATCGACTTTCAATCCTCATGCCCATGCTACCTAGAACTAGAGTATTGTTGAAGATCTGGCCCAAGTACCATCCGCAATGTTAGCCCTCGAAGTCCTTCAAAGTTGTCCTATACAATGGAAGGCACTATTGAAAGATATTGGTGGAATTGACCCTACGGATACAAATTTAATAGTTTTTGACTTGGAAGATCACATTCCAAGGTTACCCCCTCAACTTGCATTCCAAATACAAGTTATTGTCTCCGACAAAAACATTTGTAGAACAGTTATTGACGAGGGTGCCTCGACGTGTGTCATGTCTATTACCTGTTGGAAAGCCATCGACTCTCCTCCTTTGACTGAAACCCACAACACACTCGAAGCCTTTAATGGATTTAGTTTTAAGCCTTACAGTGCCTGTTGATTACGTCAAAAGGCAAAATGGTCCAAGTTGAAGTGGAAGTCTTTGACGCTCCTCTCGATTACAGCCTTCTACTTGGCCGTAGCTGGAATGATTCCATGTGTGCAGTTGTGTCGACTCTTTTTTGTGTCATGCATTTCCCTCATCAAGGAAAGGTCATTACCGTTGACTTATTAGCCTTATTTAACTCGAATGCGCGTACTGACAACATATCGTTCATTGACAAAACCCCCCTAGATATGAGAACGTCGGTGTGGGTCTTCTTAAAGACTCCTCGTTAATGGGTACCTACCCCATCCCACCACCTGATGTTCCACATCCGTCTGTTGCCTCGATCAACGTGATCTCTACCTCTATTCACAGAACCCCTGCATCTCACGACCCATGGATGGTACCCAACCTCGGTGATCATCTTCGTTACGACAATGAAATGCCTTTGGGTCCAGTCGAATCTGCCTATCAGGCCATTCAATCAGAAACCCCTTCTACCCCCTCTCTTGGTGATTTATCTCTAGATCCTTTCCGTGTCATTTTTCCCATGGATGAGATGATTATGTCTGTTATGGAAGACACCCCCTGGGATGATGGACATCATCGTTCCATCCTCTTCCTGGAACAACACATCCTCGAGAGCTACCAATGGATCCTGACCCTGTCAACCGTTGTCATCATTTCTACCATTCCCGAGTCTACACACGATGTATTTTCCGATGGAAACTTAAGTAATATCTCACCCACCATCCCCCTCGACATATCCATAAAGCCTGGAATTGTCGAAAATGTGCATATCGGAGCTTCATGTTCCCTTGACGAAATTGTCACCTACAAGTCACTTTTCAAATAATTTCGTGACATCTTCACCTGGAGCTATGAAGAAATGCCAGGTATTGACCCTGACATTGTGATACATGAGATTAAGACATACCCAGACTCTAAACTCGTCCGGCAATGCCTTCGTCATCCACCCACGTAAAGCGGCCGCTATCAAGCTTGAAGTTGAGAAACTTCTCCAAGTCGACTTTATTTACCCGGTGGCTCTCACTGACTGGGTTTCCAATCTTGTCCTGATCGACAAGAAACAAGGCAGAATTCGCATGTGTGTTGATTATAGGGATATTAGCAAAGCATGTCCTAAAGACAACTTTCCTACCCCCTTCGTCGACTAGATCGTCGACGATTGTGCTGGAAGTGAAATCTTCTCTTTGATGGATGGTTTCTCCGGATATAATCAAATCAATATCGTTCTCGTGGACCAACACAAAACTATTTTTATTTTTCCTTGGGGCACTTTTGCCTATCGAAAACTTCCTTTCAGTCTAAAAAACGCTGGCGCAACTTTTCAACGTGCTATGTCTTACACCTTCCATGATATCAAGCACATCGTGCAACCATATCTCAACGACTTACCCGCTCATTCCATGCACCGTGTAGATCATCCAATACACCTCCGAGCCATTTGCCTCCGATGTTGGTTTTACCATATATGCTTGAATCCTCACAAATGTGTTTTCTACGTAGAATCTGACCGACTTCTAAGCTTTATTGTTTCACGTCAAGGGATCAGGGTAGATCCTTTGAAGGTTGAGGTGATTCTCAATCTCCCTCCTATTTCTTCACTTTGCCAGTTACAAAGTTAGCAAGGGAAAGAAAACTTTCTTCATCATTTCATCCTGAACTATGCCAAGCTAACTCTTGGATTTATGCGACTACTAAAAAACAGGTCTGAGTTCGTATGGGATACCAATGCCAACAAATATTTCGAAGCTTTGAAACTGTCCCTGACACATACCTCTCTTTTCTTCCCACCTGATTACAGTCACGATTATTTCCTCTACCTCGCAGCCTCAGATTACACCATATCTATGGTTCTCATCCAGGAGGATGATTCTCATGACGAACATGTCATCTATTACTTGATTCGAAGTCTAATGCCTATCGAAACCAAGTATTTACATGTTGAAAAAATGAGCCTTGGCAGCCGTCCAAGCAGTTCAACGTTTCCGTCACTATATCCTCTCCTGCAAGACTATGGTGATTTCTAACTGCAACCCTATGCAACACATTCTCACACGTCAACTGCTAGGGGGAAGATACTCCAAATGGATCATGATCCTCCAGGAGTTTGACTTAGAATTCGAACGCACTAAGTCCAAGAAATCCTTAGTGTTTGCCGAGTTGATATGCGACTTTCCCTACTCTAAGATGGAAAATGTAGCAGTCGATTCATTACTTGATGAATCCCTTTTCCTGATTAGTTCCGATGATCTTTGGTACGGAGATATCATCATATATCTCCAAACACAGACTTTCCAGCCTAATTTGTCTAGTACTGACCGCCGTCGAATATGCTACCAAGCCCGTTAGTAGATTATCCTCAGTGATACTCTTTATCGTCATGGGATTGACTCAGTTTTTCGATGCTGCCTAATGTTTGACGAAGCCAAGAAAGCCCTAAATGGATTCCATTCTGGAGCCTGTGGTGGTCATATGTCTGGGTATGCTACTACCCAGAAGATCTTGTGAGCAGGGTATTTTTGGCCTTCTTTATTTAACGATTGTATAATTGCCATCCAAAAATGTCAGGCTTGCCAGACCTACAACCATAAAATACGATCACGTCCTGCTCCTCTTCACCCTGTGGTCTCCATTGGTCCTTTTGCGAAATGGGGTATCAATTTCATGACATGTCACCCTCACTCGGCCGGGGGGCATGGATACATTATTGTAGCCATAGATTATTTTACAAAATGGGTTGAGGCGATGCCGACATTTGATAACACCGGAAAGACTGCAACATTATTCATTTTCAATCACATCATAGCTCATTTTGGTGTTCCTCATGCTATCATCACTGATCACGGTAGCCACTTTAGAAACTTCATGATGTCCGAACTCACTGAAAAATTGGGTCTTCGCCATGAAAACTCAACACCTTATTACCCACAAGCCAATAGCGAAGTCGAAGCAATTAACAAAGTCCTCATTACCATGCTTCGACGAATGATAGGGATTCACAAAATGAGTTGGCATACAATGTTGTTTTCAACATTGTGGGCTTACCGGACATCCATTAAGTCTGCTACCGGGTTTACACCATTCTAGTTAGTCTATGGTCTAGAAGCCATCCTGCCGATTGAATGTGAGATACCCTCCCTAAAACTAGCCGTCGAACTCCTCCCAAACACCTCTATCGAAGAAGAACGTATGTTGTATCTCATGTGATTAGATGAAACTCGTCATGTCACCACCCTAGTCATAGAATCCCAGAAGAAACGCGTCAAATTCCAATATGACAAACATGCCAAGCCTCACATTTTCTCCGAAGGTGATCTGGTTCTCTTTTACGAACAAGATCGAGATATGCTAGGAGAAAGAAAATTTGAAGCTATGTGGTGAGGTCCTTATATCATTAGATGAGTTTTGGAGAAAGGAGCTTATGATTTAGTGGACTACGATGGTATCCCTTTGAGCAAACCCAGAAATGGGTTGTACTTAAAGAAGTACTATGCCTAAAATCACCTGTGCATGAGTACATGCATTTTATTGTATCATACTTCTTGTGTGTTACTGTAGTATGCTTTTTCTTTATCTGGTCTCTGCCCTTATGTTACGTTGTGTTTGGTTTCTAGATGTCGAAAATTATGAAAGAAAAAGGAAAAAGAAATTCCAGATCGGTTTGGTTTCCAGATGTTTAGTATAATGTTTGTCTATGGACAGATCGGTACAGGTATTATTATTGTATGATTAAATTTTTTGTGCCCTTTGTTACATTTCCTGAACCAGATTGGCTATCAGATTGGTGGAAGAAATTTGGTTTAAATCCAAGTGGAGTTCATCCTGATGTAATCAATACTGCAATAATGTTCTTATTCCCAAACAAAAGGCATCCAGAAAATGTTCACAGGCTTGAACAATTTTCTGAAGATGATTTTAAAATGTTATTCATCAGAGAAAGACATCCTTGGGTGATTAGAATCAGATATGTCCTCCAACAAGATGAAGACAGTGATGAATATCCGTAGATGTACAGAGAAATATATACTCAGCATTGGGACCCAGAACGTTTTCTTCATTTCCATGATCATCCTATGGAATAATGATGAAAGTCCTATTGCCCGACAGATAGTGGCAGTCGGTTTCCGTGGGTTGATGTAACCAACCTCCACAGTGTATTCACATGTATTCATGTCTAAATGGTTGATAGTGGTGCCATTCGGGTTTAGTGGGTTACCGTAATCAACATCCACATTGTAATTATTTGTCCATATGTAATAATGAGCATCTTGGAAACTCGGAGCACTTCTCCGACTTTTGGCGTGGTTTGACCCGCATTTCCAAGATTATCTCTTTATGTCATGTTATGTGTGTCCTCTGGTTGGGGAATCTTGTACAACTACCCCGTTAGACCTACTATTATATCTACTTTTTCTTAGTGGAGAATAAAGGCTTTGATCTGGTCGGAGGATCTTGCATGATATCTACCACCGAATCCATAAAGCAAGATTTAGTGGCTGACATGTAGGGTCAAGAGTCATTTCTAGTCTCTTCATCCGAATGATTCTCTCCTCTCAAATTTGTTTATAAGGAGACGAGAAGATCATTCTTGATGGGGAACTTTCATAGTGAGTTTGAGTGTTAGTCCGAGTCTTCTAAGCTTCCCTCCTGTCCCAAGCTTTGTGTCATTCTCATTTGAGTCTATAAGTAAGTGTGTTGTGAGCGAATACGAGCATGCTGCTCTGTTGTAACACCCTGGAATATTTATGCTCTGTGATTAATATAAGAAAGACTTCCACATATTTGTTTCTCTGAATATTGAATATTGTCTCTGTATTATGTTCTCACTATGATTCTAGATTCTATTTGCCTGTTATTGCAATCAGAGTCGCAAGAGTGGAAACCCTGCCTTTAAAGAGCCTGAGACTCTCTGGATTCTTAGATCACACGTAGAATATATATCACAGACGGAAAAAACAGAGCATATTCTTACTAACCATATCCTTCCGCCCGGAAGCAAAGAAAGAGATGGTCCCTTGGTGCGCCGAGAGATATATTTCAAGACAAAGAATTCCAAGGAAACCCCCCCCCTATGTTGATGGTCGATGTAGAGGTTTATGCGGTCGATTTAGAGACGGAAGAAGATGATCTGATGGATGATGATACAATGATGGATGATGGCAATGCAGATGTTGTTCTCACTCCTATGCCCAAATTGAAATCCACCATAACGGGGGGCACTTCCTGGCTCGACGATGGCAGCCCTAACAAGACCAAAGGAAGGGGTTTCGGAAAAGAAACCGATGTTGAATGCAATAGCCTCTTTGCAGCTCGAGAGTTTGAGTCTCTCGAATCAGATGGCAGTCCTTGCCCTCAGAGATGTATCCTTTCCTTTCATTTTTAGGGTTTTGGATTGGGTTTGGATTTGTCCCTGGTGCAGGCTGTGTCCTTGAAGTCTTTGACTATAAGGAAATGGTATCTTGGTGCGCCGAGAGATATATTTGAAGCCAAATAATTATTCAATTGCGAGACCACTCTCTTGTTCTCTGGATATACAATTAACATCTTAGGGGGTGAGGGCCAAAACTCTTAGTGGTGCAAGGCATATTCCTACCACTCATCCCCTTACACCCAGAACGAAGTAATTTGGACCTCTGGAATTTCTCGTGCAACCTTTGTCCCTGAAGTATTTACCTGTAAGGAGGTGGTCTCTTGGTCCCCTTTCGCCCAGAACAATGTAATTTGGACCTCTAGAATTGCTCGTGTAGGTTGTGTCCCTGAAGTATTTGACTGTAAGGAGGTGGTCTCTTGGTGTGTCCTCACTTTTAGTTTCAGGCTCTTCCGCTTGCCCTACAACATTTTTTCTTCTTCCTTACGAGAAGCTTGTGAGAACTATCATTTGAAGAATTCTTATCTCCTCCTGCGTTTGAAGAATTCTGGTTTGCTTCCTGATTGGGGTGGGCCATTGGAGCGATGCTCCGGAATTTTGTACTCTTGGAAGTGGTAGCCGGGGATTGGACACTCTTCTCACTGGGGCCCTTTCCCTATTGTTTGTATTATTCAGTGGTGCTTTGCAATGGATTTAGGCCACCAACGTCAGGAGCAGGAGTGTTGTTGACCTCTTTCAAGCCAAAGAATTATTTCACTATGGAACCACTCTCTTGTTTCTTTGTCACCTTAGGTATTCCACAAGATGTTGAAATTTCCGTAGCCAACATTGACCTTTAGAGGAGAAGACTGCAAGGAGTTCCTAAAAAATAATGATAATCAATTTTGTATGCATGTTCAAGAGCTTCTTGATGGCTCCTACATGTTGTCACACTAGATGAACAACACATAATTGTATGCATGTTTTTTTTTTTGTAACTCCTCTACCTGTATTTATGAAAAATATGTTCAATGCTTTGGTGCAAAGAACTCAGTCCAATGTCTATGGATAAATATATATTACCCACTATTTTTTTTTATAGATTTACTATTAAAAAATTGCCTTGGAATCTTGGTTGGTGCTTCTTTGTTGGATTTAACACCTCTTCTCGTTTGCATGGTTCAATAGTCTCATAATTATTAAATATTGTATTGACTCAAGTAATTTGATCAAATATGGAGCATTGAACAATTATATGAGAATGCATTGTGTCGATCACACGAGGCTTCTATGGAAACATAAATGAATTTCACACAGTTTCAGACCAACATTCAATTCCATTCATAATGCAGATAAAACATACCAACACTAATTCATGATGCAGGAGTTGGGGCCCCACCCAAGAAGTTTCGTTCTCATATCAACCTTGCTGAGCGACTGATCTCTTATTTACCTTTCGCTTCCTTGATTCCTTTACTCCAAAAGGAAAAAATTTATTGGTTGTCCATCCCCTGGACTCTATTTGAGCACTTTTAATTTATTAATGAAATTACCAAATTTCTTCTTTGCAAATATTTTGAAAAAAAAAATGATATATGCTAGATGAAGTCAAATGGGGCCATGAAATCAACCACAATATTAAAATTCAAGTTCGTCGTTGTTATACTTACAGTCATGTTGACAATACAATACGTTTATTTCTAGATATGAAATTATTAAGCTTTAATGCTAACAACTCATCATGCAGGAAGTTTAATACTTAAAATAATATTTCAAGGCATTAAACAATGTATCAAGAGCACAATTACATACACAAGTTGCAATAAAAACAAATATTCAACAAAGCATTTTCTCACACCCTTTTTAATGATACAAGCACAATAGAAAACGAGTAAGTGGATAAAATATTGGACTAGAAAATGATGATTTTGCAACAATGGGGCTTGTTTGAGACCAATTCCCGCTTACGAAAATTGCCCTCCGCTTTTCTATTTTCCCACTCTCTTTTATCCCCTTCTTTTCCCTCTTCTATACTTAACCAAATTCCCCTTTCTTTTTCTACTTTCTCTTTCTGTTTACTTAGTCGTTTTTTCCGAAAATTTCTAACTACGTGGGTTGGCGGACTCATGGGTTCACATTTGCACTCATGCTTTTATTTCACGAATCTGATCGACCACTTCCCCATTCCATACCTAGCCACTTTTTCGATCGCGGATTCCCGGGCAGGCGGGATCTAGATTGTACTTCCATTGTTCTGTTACCTACAAACAACACTCGGACTTCCACGATATACAAATTGACTACCAGACTCCCACATCATCCCCTCTTCCATGTTACACATTTTTAACTCAAAAGTTCCGAGACATAAAATTTGACCATCGGGGCCTCACGTCTCCTAGGGAACCCTTGTCACCCTATTTTGAAGCCCGTTTGATCGCTTTCCATACTTTTCCATTTCTTCGAATCTCTTTCACAGATTGTCGGGTTGGTGGGTTCACGAAATCTCTAATTCCTAGTCACTATTTCCTATGCCCACCACCTTCACACTTCTTTCCAAGTGTTACACATGATTTTGGTCACTTTCGTGATGTTTCAACAGTGATGTATTCAGTCTCCCAACAAAGACTTTTTTCCTGAGAAAAGTGGCTCTTGTCTCCTTCCAAAAACATATTTTTAAGATGAGTTCACAGGCTATCTATGGCCTAGGGTGCAAGAATCCCTCATTCTCACAGGCCACCCACACTTAGGGTGAGAACTTCTCACAGTCTTCTCTATACACAAGGTGCAAACCTTTTTTTTAAGCTTGGAAAGGAGAAGAGGTCTCGAGGGTTCTAGAAGGGAATCTTCAAAAAATGAGTTGGCATTCGCATGGTTGTCATTCTACTGACTTCTCAGATTTGATGGGATCATCCTCATCCATGTAACCATCTCTCCTTCTCCTATATATTGAAAGGTTTCTCNTGAAAGGTTTCTCATGGAAAAGGTTAAGCAAGATTGAATGAAGAATTGGTGAAAGAATTGTGTGAAGAACCCTGCTTGGACAGAAGCTTGAAGACTCTATTTGGTCTATCAAGAGGAATTGGATCTTCTTCATGCAAGTACAGGGAAATTGTGTGTGTTGGAACCAAGGGTTACTGAAAGGAAGCTTGCAACATCAAGGCGATTAGGTTGTACCTTCTACTTTCAATTAATATGATACAATGACATGTCCCTTTCCCATAAAGTCATTCTTACTTTATTGTGTAATTCCTTGATCATATGCATAAGTTGACATTGAAGATACTTTGCTATCTTCACTTTGGTTGGTTTGTGTTGTCTTGGACTTGACTTCACGAGAGCACCGGAGCGAAGCGGGAACAACAGAGACCTAAGGAATCGATATAAAGGTATGCCACTTATTCCTTCCTATTAGTAGATTCAATGTTTACAACTTAGGGAAAGAGTCAAGTCCTGTCCTGTTTTGTTCTAGATCCAGGTGGATCTAGGGAGATTTGTTAGTGTCTGCACCTATCGATTAGTCTGACAAAAAAATTGGTGACCCCACTAGGGATGGAACCCATTTTTGGTGGTTTTTGGTTGTTTTTCCTTGGCCATTTTCTCTTACCTTACCATTTTTCATTTCCATCAATCTATGAGTCTTAAGGAGACCCGGACAGACTCTCTGGGTCCAGAAGTTCCTTAAAATTTTGTGTCTTTTTTTCCAAATTTTGCTTAGTTTCAGGCCTTCTCGCACTGCACCCTTCTGTAGCCTATGAGAACCACTAGAGTTCACACCCTACTGTTTAGTCCAATGCGAACTTCTTGCACTCTGCTTGTGTCCATCCTGCTAGAATCCTTCATTCTCGCACTGTACCCCACTGCCAGCCTGCGAACCCATTTGCAAATTTTTTGGATTAAGGTTTTTTTATCCTCAAATGCCCAGATTTGTATGTGTGTCTGAAAAGAACTTCTTTGGCCAGTGATTGATTGTCTCTTGACTTCAAATTTTGTGAATGATTAGTCTTCGAAAATCGAAAGCTATTCTTGTTCACTTTTTCTCAACTGTTACCTCTTGACTTTTTCTTAACAAGGATATAATCTGTGGTTTTGAAATCTGAGTGCTTGTTTGGTTGGGAGCCGGTGATCGGTTTAAAAGTTGGGATTAATTGTCTTTTTCAATTGCTAATTACTTGGAAAATTGTTATCCATATGCATTTGATGATACTAGTCTTGTATGTATGATATTTTTGTCTTTGTTGAAAGATTGGTTTGGGTTTTTCATTGTATATGGCTTTTCCATTAGTTGCTAGTTTTTCTTAGCTCCATCACTGTTGTTTGGTTTCTAGTGAAAATTAAAAAGCATTTTTATTTTCAAACAACTTTTTATTAGAAAATATTGGCATTCAATTGTTGAAATAGAATGAATAGAGAATTTGCATTGTGAATGATTCATTGATATTGCGTTTCAAAGAAGATCGTATATCGTAGTTCAAGTTGTTCCAGAAAACTTCTCTTTCCCTCCTGTAAATGGGATTCATCGAACAAAAAATTGGTATCATTCATTCCTATCTATGCATTGTTGGGTCAGAGTCTCACACAACATCGGTTTCATTTTCGTCTCCTTTGAGTAACAACAACCTTTAATAGTATTGCGCAATTTTTAAAATTTAACTAGTAACTCTTTTCTAGGACTCTATTACACCAACCTTAGCTAGGCTAGAGCTTTGGAATAGGCAGTGAGATACACTCTCCAAAGAAAAAACACACAATAAAATCTGGTGGTAAGGAGTGTCAAATTCCATTTGCAACATTTTGTCCTAGGAATCCCTTCTCACACAAGGGTCAAACCCGAGGTTGCATTGAGATTGACAGAGTTACTCACCCTGCTTTGTTGATATCGGTGTAGAGATTACACGTATTGCAGGGGTCACTTGGAGGTATACCCACAATGATGAGTGGAAGCCTCTCAAGTTGATATCAGGGTAGATACCCTGCCCTTACGTGTGGATCAGACTGTCAATTGTTCCCCCAGGCTTTATTGTTGTTGGTGGTAACATTAGTGGCCTATCTTCTTAGGGTCCTACACAAGGTGAGTATGAAGGGGCAACTCTTCATGGTCCCTGGAATCGACGTTGCCAAACTCACTCGGTCTCCTTGGAGGGTATACCCATGATTATGTGTGGTAGCTTGCACCAGGGTGTAAGTCCGTTAACCATGTCATCAATGTAACTTTTCCACCCTAGCCCAGACCCTTCTTGTCTCATCGTTGCAACGTTGTATTTCATCACCAACTAGTGACTTCGGAATTAGAAGGTCTTGTTTGCTTAGTTTTGCTTCCTAGATTTTTACTAGCGCATGTTGTTTGTTTACCCAAGTTGACCATAGAATTTCCTTTGTAAGTTTTTTAACTCGATCACAATTGACCCTCCACATCGTTCACGTAGAATGCAAGGCTTACCCATAGAAAATATGGAAGGTTCTCAACCCTTGCCTACCAACTCACCAGAGGGCTCTCCTCAATAGAGTGAATTCCAAGACGTTGCCACTCCACAAGTGGAAAGAACTGACTCTCTAGAATGATTCTGAATTACCAATTCTCAAGAGGACTTTCAACTTCATCCCGACTCCAAGAGATGCATTATGCGAGTGAATTCTTCCAGAGACTTAGTTGTTCTGTCTTTTGAATCACCGACTGGACCTTTCCTAGGACCTAAGGGTCAAGATCCTTTTTGGACTACTAACGTTTTTAGACGGGATCTCTTTGGCTCAGGAGTATTTCTTATTATTTTCCTGTTACAGAAGCTCCGCGAGCTGACCACATCTTAACTCTCCCTTTACAAATGGTCCATTACACAGATTCTATAAGTCTTCACACCGGGATTACCATAGCTAGCCAAGCCCCCACTGGCACACCATTTTTGCCCAAGGTCACCCCGACACTTCCACTCGGATACCATGCATTGAACACCTCTATTCCCGCTCCTACGCAAATCACATATGGAACTCCTATTGGTCCCACTCCTTCTAGGAACCATCCTCTCAGTTTCATTCCGACACTTCCTCCGCTCCCTTTCAGAGGACCTCTTTTATCCTTGATCGAAGGCGCTTATCCAAGTGGCACCATTCCATCATTTACACCAAATTACCAGATTCCTGTTGGTAGACAATTTCACCAAGGAGGCCCAACTCAACCCCCCCTTGTAGGACAAATCCCAATTGGAATACAACCCCCGATTGGAGGGAAACCCCCACCAACCCCACCCTATGGAAAAAAACATACCTCCATCCTTGGCCCAATATTGGAATCATCTTATACAACATAATCCTCACCTGAATGGGGGGCAACAACCTCAGGCTAGCTCTGTTATACCCCCCAGTATAGGCCAGCCCTATCCAGGTACGTCTAATCCTATTTGTGGCTCGAATTCTCCACCCCATGCCCCCATTCAAGGGTACAACCCTATGAGTTATTTGCCTCCACAAAAACCACTGAATCTGCTCGGATCCTCGCATTATATGCAGACTGCTTATGGTCCCACTGGTTTGACAATGTGACTCCCTCCCCAAAGTCACCAGTACCCACATGTGAATAGATAGTTACCTTTCTTAGCCACCCTGGACCTACCAGATATTTTGAGGATTTTAAACGATCTGATCCTTCACTCTCCTCAATGGCCCGACATACCGGCCAAACTACCATCTGACATCCCTAAATTTGATGGCAAACTAGGAGAGGACCCGAACAATCACGTAATGACTTTGCACCTTTGGCGCTCATCCAACTCCTTGATGGATGACTCTATTCCTTTATTCCTATTTCAGTGAACCCTCACGGGCTCCACCGCGAAGTGGTATATAGAATTACCATGAGGTTTCTTCGCCAACTTCAACACCCTCGCTATGGATTTCCTCACCCACTACCAGTTACTGATTCGCTATGAAATGGGGACTGATATTTTGAGTTCTTTCAAACAAACCAAAGCCACTCATATCTCCGATCACATTCATGAGTGGCAACGGAGATGACGTCTCGTCAAACTCAAACTTCCCGATCAGTTGTTGGCAGAGTGGTTCACGAAATCATTCGTGAACGACATTGGTCGTGACATTGCCATGGGTGGAGTTGTCACGGAAGAACATGCCATTAGTCGTGCTCAATACCTTGATCTCGTTTCCTCACAAATGGGTACTCTTTACGACTTAGTCCCTGATGTGCCTTGTCCTTCTACTTTCGCCACTTCAACTACTCCTGCTGCTTCTCATGCAGTTGACGGTGTGATTGGCACCTTCCATGCCCAACCTCATTCCATCCAAACCTCTAGAAACAACCCCAAACCCATTTCTTCTAATGTTCAAAATGCTTTATCTCCTACCCCTCCCACCGGCAAGACTTCTGAGGTAAATGTTGTTCAATCTACCCCCACCGGTAAAAACAAATCCAGAAAGGGAAAGGGTAATAATAAGGAGGAAAAAAATAATTCGCAAGCAGAAAGAACCAAAACACCACTTGTTGACGATAGGGATAAGCGCAAACCCCGATACCCTTGTCTTATCTGTGGTGATGATCACTACACTAAGGATTGTCCATGATGAGCCGAGGTTACTAAGTTACTTCAAGGGACCAAAAAACCACCCACTCGGGCCGTATTATCACAACCCTTCCGTTCTCAACAATAGGCCCAATTGGTCATTCATGACCAACCTTCCCCCTCCAATACATCCTATGTCTTAATGCATATAGGAGATTCAAAGCAAAATGACATCACACTTACCACTCAAGCCAAAGATTATTCTTCATCCAAAGAGAAGGTTGATGCTATACCTCCTTCGTTGGTCCAACCATTTCCCATGACTCCACCTACCAATGGTCCTCTTCATCTCAAATGACCAAGCCTCGACACAGTTCTTCGCCCTCCTCCAAAGGGTGCCATTTGGAAATTGGCTTTCAATCCTCATGCTCGTGCTACCCAGAACTACAGTATTGTTGAAGATCTGGCCCAAGCACCATCCGCAATTTCAACCCTCGAAGTCCTTCAAAGTTTTCCTATGCAACGGAAGGAACTATTGAAAGCTATTGGTGGAATCGAACCTACGGATACAAATTTAATAATTTTTGACTTGGAATATCACATTCCAAGGTTACCCCCTCAACTCGCATTCCAAATACAAGTTATTGTCTCTGACAAAAACATTTGTAGAATAGTCATCGACGAGGGTGCCTCCACATGTGTCATGTCTATTACCTACTAGAAAGCCATCGTCTCTCCTCCTTTGAATGAATCCCACAACACACTCAAAGCCTTTAATGGATTCGGTTGTAAGCCTTACGCTGTCCTCCCTTCGTTTTCGATTACGTTAGAAGGCAAAACGGTCCAAGTTGAAGTGGAAGTCATTGACGCTCCTCTCGATTACAACCTTCTACTTGGTCGTAGCTGGATTGATTCCATGCGTGCAGTTGTGTTGACTCTTTTTCGTGTCATGCATTTCCCTCATCAAGGAAAGGTCATTACCGTCGACCAATTAGCCTTATTTAACTCGGATGCGTGCACTGACAACATACCATTCATTGCCAAAAACCCCCCTCGGATACGAGAACATCGGTGTGGGTCTTCTTAAAGACTCCTCGTTAATGGGTACCTTCCCCATCCCACCACCCGATGTTACACATCCATTTGTCGCCTTGATCAACATGATCTCCACCTCTATTCATGGAACCCCTACGTCTCATGACCCATGGATGGTACCCAACCCCAGTGACCATCTTCATTATGATGACGAAATGCCTTTGAGTCCAGTGAAATCTGCCTATCAAGCCATTCAATCGGAAACCCCTTCTACCCCCTCTCTTGGTGATTTATCTCCAGATCCTTTCCACGTCATTTTTCCCACAGAAGAGATGATTATGTCTATTATGGAAGACACCCCCTGGGACGATGGACATCATCGTTCCATCCTCTTCCTGGAACAACACACCCTCGAGATCTACCAATGGATCTCGACCCCGTCGACCGTTGTCATCATTTCTACCATTCTCAAGTCTACACATGATGTGTTTGCCAAAGGGAACTTAAGTAATATCTCACCCACCATCCCCCTCGACATATCCATAAATCCTGGAATGGTCGAAAATGTGCATATCGGAGCTTTGTGTTCCCCTAATGAAATTGTCACCTACAAGTCACTTTTCAAAGAATTTCGTGACGTCTTTGCCTGGAGCTATGAAGAAATGTCGGGTATTGACCCCGACATTGTGATACATGAGATTAAGACATACCCAGACACTAAACCTGCCCGGTAATGACTTCGTCCGGTCCACCCACGTAAAGCAGCCGCTATCAAGCTTGAAGTCAAGAAACTTCTCAAAGCTGACTTTATTTACCCGGTGGCTCTCACTAACTGGGTTTCCAATCTTGTCCTGATCGACAAGAAACAAGGCACAATCCGTGTGTGCATTGATTATAGGGATATTAACAAAGCATGTCCTAAAGACAACTTTCCTACCCCCTTCATCGACCAGATCATCGACGATTGTGCCGGAAGTGAAATCTTCTCTCTGATGGATGGTTTCTACGGATATAATCAAATCAATATCATTCCCGCGGACCAACACAAAACCACTTTTATTTGTCCTTGGGGCACTTTTGCCTATCGAAAACTTCCTTTTGGCCTAAAAAACGCTGGCACAACTTTTCAGCGTGCTATGACTTATGCCTTCCATGATATCAAGCACATCGTGCAACCATATCTCGATGACTTACCTGCTCATTCCATGTGCCGTGTAGATCATCCAATACACCTCTGAGTCATTTTCCTCCGATGTCAGTTTTACCATATATGCTTGAATCCTCACAAATGCGTTTTCTGCGTAGAATCTGGCCGACTTCTAGGCTTTATTGTTTCACGTCAAGGGATCAGGGTAGATCCTTTGAAGGTCAAGGTGATTCTCAATCTCCCTCCTCTTTCTTCGCTTCGCTAGTTACAAAGTTTTCAAGGGAAAGCAAACTTTCTTCGTCATTTCATCCCGAAGTATGTCGAGCTAACTCTTGGATTTACGTGGCTACTAAAAAATGGGTCTGAGTTCGTATGGGATACCACTGCCAACAAAGATTTTGAAGCTTTGAAACTGTCTCTGACACGTACCCCGCTTCTCTTCCCACCTGATTACAGTTGCGATTATTTCCTCTACCTCACAGCCTCGAATTACACCATCGCTATGGTTCTTATCCAGGAGGATGATTCTCATGATGAACATGTCATATATTACTTGATTTGAAGTCTAACACCTACCGAAACCAAGTATTTACATGTTGAAAAACTAGCCTTGGCAGCCGTCCAAGCAGTTCAATGTTTCCGGCACTATATCCTCTCCTGCAAGACTACGATAATTTCTAACTGCAACCCTATGCAGGACATTCTCACACATCAACTGCTAGGGGGAAAATACTCCAAATGGATCGTGATCCTCTAGGAGTTTGACTTAGAATTTGAACGCGCTAAGTCCAAGAAATACTTAGTGTTTTCCGAGTTGATATGCGACTTTCCCTACTCTGAGACGGAAAATGTAGTAGTCGATTCATTACCTAATGAATCCCTTTTCCTGATTAGTTCTGATGATATTTGGTACGGAGATATCATCATATATCTCCAAACCTAGACTTTCCAACCCAATTTGTCTAGTACTGACCATCGTCGAATACGCTACCAAGCCCGTCAGTACATTATCCTCGGTGATACTCTTTATCGTCGTGGGATTGACTCAGTTTTTCAACACTGCCTAACGTTTGACGAAGCCGAGAAATCCCTAAATGACTGCCATTCTGGAGCCCATGGTGGTCATATGTCTGGGTATGCTACTGCCCAAAAGATCTTGCGAGCACGTTATTTTTGGCCTTCTTTATTTAACGATTGTATAATTGCCATCCAAAAATGTCATGCTTGCTAGACCTACAACCATAAAATACGATGACATCCTGCTCCTCTTCACCCTATGGTCTTCGTTGGTCCTTTCGTGAAATGGGGTATCGATTTCATGACATGCCACCCTCACTCAGCCGAGGGGCATGGATACATTATTGTAGCCGTAGATTATTTTACGAAATGGGTCGAGGCGATGCCGACATTTGACAACACCGGAAAGACTGCAACATTATTCATTTTCAATCACATCATAGCTCGTTTTGGTGTTCCTCAGGCTATCGTCACTGATCACAGTAGCCACTTTAGAAACTTCATGATGTCTGAACTCATTGAAAAATTGGGTCTTCGCCATGAAAACTCAACACCCTATTACCCACAAGCCAATGGCCAAGTCAAAGCAATTAACAAAGTCCTCATTACCATGCTTCGACAAATGATAGGGATTCACAAAACAAGTTGGCATGCGATGTTGTTTTCAACATTGCGGGCTTACCAGACATCCATTAAGTCTTCTACTGGGTTTACACCATTCTGGTTAGTCTATGGTCTACAAGCCATCCTGTCGATTGAATGTGAGATACCCTCCCTAAAACTAGCCGTCGAACTCCTCCCAAACACCTCTGCTAAAGAAGAACATATGTTGTATCTCATGTGATTAGACGAAACTCATCGCGACGCCGCCCTAGTCATAGAAACCCAGAAGAAATGCGTCAAATCCCAATAGGACAAACATGTCAAATCTCTTGATGATTCCATTGGAGACATTGAGGCAGAGAATCCCAGACTGAAGGATTGACTCAAGGAATTGGAGGAATCTTTGATTCCTATCCCATTGCTTGCCAGTCCTTTAGCAATAACCGTGTCTGCCACCCCTGCAACCAAGTTAAAAGGATCCTCCAGCCTCCTCACATTGTGTAGAGGTTATGTGGAGAAAAATATCAAGAATAATGGAGCTAATTACTTAGACCTGGGAAACATTACAAAGTATAGCTTCCCTTGGAATGAGGGCACATGCTTTGCACGAATATTTGCAGGCGGATTTAAAAAATGAAGAACGTTTCTATCTAGAGAAGGTCCTCCCTTTTGGCATCCATTTCATTAACATGACAGATATGAGAAGAAGACAAGAAGATCTCCCGTCCCCAAACTGGATCAAATAATTAAATGCATGCTGGAAAGAGAAAGTTAAGAACCTACATCTCATTGTCCAATCATGTGAACAAGCCATATCAAAGAAAGAAGAATTATTCAGAAAGCTGACTGAAATAGACTTAGCCGAAAGTACCAACGAGGTCCAAGACCCCAACTTAATCATCAACTCCTTGTCCTTAACCAAGCAAGCCTTCGATGAACAAGTTGATATTTTTAATGGGTTGTCTTTAGAAAATTTTTACAGCATCCTTGAATATGGTGAAGATGATGTGGACAACTAGCTAGTGGACTATTCGATGCAAAATGAAGAAATTGATCAGGCTCTGCGTAATATTTCTATCGATCTAAGCGAATTAGAAAAGGAGCTTTTCAACATAAAAATCCAGGATGAGATAAACGTGGCCCCATGAGAAGCTACATTGAATAATGACTCCAAAGGGAAATCAACAAGCTCACCGATGAAGGGAAACAAGCAGTTGGCACGATTCAAGTAGTCGTCGACGAGAGAAATAAAAAGGCATCAACAAGAAAATAGTAAAGGGGGAGATAGATACCATCATAGTAAGTCTATATTGATCACATCCTTCTTTGTTTATCAATCTAGTTATTCCACCTCTTTAAATAGAAATGTCTAACCAAAGACTGATAACTTCCAATTTCTTCTTTTCAGGTCTTGCTCTCTACCGTTGCCCACTTCTTCTTTCTACAGTCCTATTTCTTGTAATTATTTCTTTTATGCTCCATGGGAGCCCCAATCCTAGTCTATATGACAAACACATTTAAATTTCCAGGAATATGTAATAGACATTATTATTTTTTGATAAATTTCAGAGAAAACTACTTCGGGAACAATCTCAACGGTGCCTTTTAACCCTATTTTCGGAATGAAAAATTAGTTCTCTTTATGCATTTCGGTCATCTTCTTTTATTTTTATGTGCTCAATTTTTTTTATCTTCAACTATGTTGGATGTCAGGAAATTGTGTTTATTTAATTTGAATGTTTAATGTGTGTGATTCCTGGTCCTATTCTCTAGGAACCTTTATTTCAAAAAACAATTTTTTTTTTTTTTT
>SNQJ01S0091754.1:0-17280 GCA_010110895.2 Picea sitchensis | reverse complement strand
TCTTCTCCCTTGTTTTATTCTTTGAATGATGAATTCTAAACATCTTCTAGACCTAAACTTTCATGTTCTCATTAACTAGTTCATTGTTTCTTCTCCTTTGTTTTATCCTTTGAATGAGGACTCTCTCATTTTTTGAGAGGACATAATTCAATGATCTTCTTGGGGAACATTCAAGGCAAAATTCCTTAGAAGGTTGCATTCTATTTCCACCGCCTCTAAGTGGAAATTTGGCTTTCCAAATTGTGCTATTTAGAAACCAAATTATAAATCGAGGACTTGTTGCAGTGAATGTGATCCTTGTGACTTCAACGAGCATGTTGTATCTCTAACGGTTCATGGGAATCCATATGTCCTCTTGCTACATTGGAATCTTCAACATGGAAGGAATGATGCCATTTGCTTACTGATGATCCACTTATTTTCAATTTTCTTACTTCAAAGTGACTTTGCAAACTATATGAAATATGATAAATGAAGCATACATGGAGATGTGGTTTATATTTTCAATGTTATTCATCATAAGTCTGGCCATGTGACAATTTAATACAGAGCAACATATCATATCCAAATATATTTTAAGGTATGGGGTAGTGTTGCAAAGTTCCATTCACCATTGGGGTAATGTTACAAAGTTCCATTCACCATTGTTGCAAAGTTCCATTCACCATTGTTGCAATGTTGCAAAGTTCCATTCACCATTAAGTCCCCCATTTGTTATGTGATTTTCCCAATGATTGAAACTTCCTTATTACATTCACGAAAACATGATGAGAACAAACTTTTCATATGCTTACTTTGATCCAAGATTAACACTAAGAGATGGTTTCTAAACTCAAAGTTATTTACCATGTGACTTATAATAATTATTTTTGAGACATTTTAAGTCATCTATTATAATGAAGGATTCAATCCATAGTTCATTAGCACTTTGAACCCTTACCACAAGGTGTAAGCTTCTACACTATTATTAGAGGAACGAAGACAATGCCAAAACCCATAAATAATAAGTTCCAAATATCCATGTGAAATCCATAATTATCTCATACCTACCGTCTCACGAAGTTTTTCTTCTTAACAAAGAAAAATAAATCCCAAAAGAAATTGTTGTACTTTTCATAATCACTTTAAATGAAAAAATTTTGAAGTGTTAAAAGTAAAACCATTTACAATGTGTATTAATGAAAATGGTTTAACTATTTATTATAATAATAATAATAATAAGAACAACAACAACAACACCAACAACACCACCACCACTCTCTGAAGCGTTGCTACTGTTACAAGCTGGGTAATGGATGAGGATGTGGCTAGGGTTTCCCTAGTCGCATCCCCTCTCGCTGGCGCTTGGCTCTGCATCCCATCTTGACGACGCGTTCTTTCGGTGGTTCTGGACTGGACTGGTGCTCCAGTTGCGCGTCTTTTGGCCGGTTGGAGTTTCTTTCTCTCCTCTTTACTGTTGGCTATGCTCTCGTGGGTTTCTCATTCAACCCTACCTCTTTCCATGTCGGCGAGTCCCTCTGTGGGCTTGGATAAACTTTTTGGTGGCTTTGCCCCCATGGGCTCCTTGCCTTGCCCGCGTCGGTTCAAGACTGGTTCTAGTGCTTGGTTTTATCGCGTGGCCCTTGGTCTGCTGGATTGGTATTTTCTTTGGTTATTGTCGTGTTGGAAGGTACTATACCTCTCGAACCTGATAGGGTTTCTTCTTATCGGTGGCTCCCTCCTTTGGAGCTTTGGTGGATTGGCTTTGAGTTTCTGGACTTGGGATCTGGTGTTTGGTGCAATGATTGTTGGGTATTCTACTACTCTTTGGAGGCCGGGTCAGACCTTTGAGGTCCATCTTTTGGGCATGTGGTGTGGATCTATGGATTTGCACTTTGAGGTCCTTTCTTGGGCGTGCAGTTTTGGCCTATCTTTTTTATGCTGGTTTTTACTTAGTTATTGTTGTATTTTTATTTGCTCTTTTACTGATGTTTGGGGAGTGCTTCATGCACCCGTGTATGTAATTTGGTTCTCTTTGATGAATAAAATTATGAATTTTCCTGAGGAATAATAATAATAATAATAATACGATCACGACCAAGCCAGACACCAAATTGATGTATGAGATCCCCTTGTTTATAGGACAAGGGACCCCCTCTGCCCAACTATTTGAATGGTAAATTTTACAGAGGTATAGTCAAGGACTTGGGGTCTATTGGTGGGAGACAGTGATTCTCACCCAACCCACCAGGGATCAAACCCCATCGAGACATTGGCCCGTTGTGATAATGCTAGAAGAGTAGATTCCCATGGTATAGAAGTTTCCATTTCGGTGGGCTTCGGGACGTCTCGGCTCTTGCTAAGTCATAAGTTTCTTGCTAGGCTCTGGCTTGCGGGTTGTTAGCACTAGCCTAGGGGTTATAGTGGCAACCAACTGGATTTGAACCTAGGCCTTGCCTAGGTAATCCCGACTGTGTTACCAATTCCTCTAGATCTATTTTTTTTTTTTTTACAGAGGTATACATACCCTACCCCCTCTGAATTTGAACTTGTGACCTCTTAGGAGGAAGCACATGTTCTTAACCATTAGGCCCACTCAGACTGTATAATTTAATATAGTTTAAGTTAATAGTTTGTGACATATTTTTTTTTCATTAGTTTAGTTTGTACTACAATGCATATAAAGTTATTAAATGTTTCCATCTAAAATTTTAATTTATAATTATATTTCTTAATCTTAATTGGTACAAATTTTATATGTAATTTTTTATCTCATTTTTAAAGGAAAAAAATTGGAAAAAATATGAAACTTTATGTTGAAAAAATTAAGAAAAAATAAAAAACATTTTAACCCAACACATACACAATATTGACATCAGTGTACAATTAATGTTTTTTTATGTAAAAATAAAAAACATCTTAACCTAACACATACATATTATTGACACCAATGTGCAATTAATGTTTTTTAATGTAAGGTTCATGTATGAAATTTGATTAAAGATGAGGTTTTTCTTTGCCTCTTTACATAGGAGGCATTATCATTGAGGGTAATCAATAACCACCCAATGGGAGATATCTAGGTTGGAAAAAAATGTGATGGCTTTGTCGACTTCTTCATGGAGCCAAACTAACGAGAAGAAACAAAGATTAGCACTCTTCCCTAACTTGATGTTCCCCTAATGATGACAATGAACCCCCATAGGCCAGATAGAGGAGGGAGTCATAATCTTTTGTTCCCAAGCTCGAGTTACCCCATAAGGTGACCTAGCTAGATCAAACTTCAACAAAATTAATGCGTTATAAAACCAATAGAGAGAGGAAACTTGGTGCTTTTAGATTTTTCTTATGCTTTGGTTTTGAGTAAAATTTGCAATTTTGTGTAAGTTCCTAAGAGAAACACTATTAGCGCAAGGTTACCTTTGATTCCTTGAAAGGCTCATCCAAGTGGGTGGATTGATTGGTTTCATAGGGAAGTGCAATCCATAATATAAATAAAGAGGTGGAGGTTTTCTTGATATAATGAATAAAAATATGAATCTTGGTTAGTATTTTTTGTTGGGTAGGTGTTATATTATTTGCATGTGTGTGTGTGGGGGGGCCGGTGCGTCATATTTGACGATTGTGTTTGACGATGCCACCCACTATTTCTCTTTGTGGGCATGTGTGTCAGGTGTTGCCCAAGGGGGGGGGATATTGTCCCCCCTTGGTTACTGGTTACGTGA
Source organism: Picea sitchensis (assembly GCA_010110895.2). Classification (NCBI taxonomy): domain Eukaryota; kingdom Viridiplantae; phylum Streptophyta; class Pinopsida; order Pinales; family Pinaceae; genus Picea; species Picea sitchensis. The sequence goes on along the minus strand of SNQJ01S0091754.1, from coordinate 13,576 downwards.
AGCATTTAGGGCAGTGCCCTAGAATTGTTTTGGCGGCGGTTTTTGATATATTAACATTTTTCTCTATTTTTAGCGATTTCCTAAATTAATCCCTGTTGGGCCCTTCGTTTTTTGATAAAGCGATAAGGATGAGTAAGTGGCGAAAAATTCAAATGCACCGCATGGTAGCTAGAAGGTTCGAAAGCGGCGGAAAAGGTAATATTGTGGGCGGATCAAAGGAATATATGGCGTGGATAGAAGAAGATTTGATTTAGTCAATCAACTTTGTCAAAGACTCGCATGTATACGTAAAAGGGAGATGTAAAGGGAAAATGTTACACTATTGTTATTGTATCTAAAACTGTAGTTTGTCTACGTGTCTTTGTTGCTATTGTTTCAGTCTAGCTTGGACCCCTATTCTCATGGTTGAGTATTGTAGTTGCCTTAGTTGGTACTGTTGTTGCACCTATGGTAAGTTTTGATTATGCAATGGGTCATGAGAAGTTAGATCTCACTGCGCGAGATGATGTAATTAAGAGTTGTGTATTTTGAGGAGTGATCTATCAGATCTAAGGTGTATGAAATATTTTGTACTATTGATACTAATAGAATGATGTGATTTAAGGCCTTAAAAAATTATTTTATGGTTATCAGTTATGATATGAATAGATATGTGGTTCTTATTTCTTATTTCTTTCCCGATAGTATTTGAATGTTGTCGCAACTTGATTTTAATGGTTAAACTCTGCATCTGAGTAGTGTATAAATAGATCTAATGTCATATTCTTTATAAGTCCCTTCATCATACAAGTCTCGACTATGCTTCAGGTGAGACATCCTTCCCTTGTAGAAGGTTGAAAATGCCAACATTCCTAGACTATAATGGTACCTTTTTTTGGTAACTTCCGAGAACCTTGGTCTCAATTTTGTGCCAAAAAATGGTTTTGTTTTCGGGACTGAGCTTTAGAGGATGCCTCATCGGATATACAAGTTTGAAGTTGAAAACTGGTGGGAAAGAAAGTGTGACGTGTTCATAAGGCATGAGGTCGAGTTGTGACACAAGAGCTTTAGAGTTGTGAAAGATATTGTTTTCTATTCGGAGCCTGATAGTGACCAATATGAGATCTTCTAGGTTAAATTTCCCTAAGATTTGTTTTAGTGGTTAGATCGGCTGCAAGAAGCCTTAGAATACAAAGATCAGGTAAAAAAGAGATATTATTGGAATGTTGAAATTCTAACATCTCTTCATCAGCTAGATCACCAAATCTCACGAGTTGTAGACTTATGGGTGAAGACTACTTTAGAGAGTTATATTATTGAGTTCATTGCATAGAATCATCAAGCCTTTTCAAAAGCAGAAGTTGTATTTAGAGAAGGATACAAAGGAAGACTATTGTGGGAAATACCTATGTGGATCAAGGTCCTTTTGGTAGAAGAAGGAATGTTTGTTGTTCCTTTAGGTAACATGGAAGATTAAACCCCTAGGCTCGAGGGAAGGCAATTTTTGGAAGGGTTCATGAGTTAAGATAAGGAGAGATTCTCTGAAGTATGGGGGAGAGTCAAGAGATGAATGAGCTCTGAGGAGTGATACCATTGTGGGAAAATGGTGGTGAAACCAAATGAAGACAATGATGAAGTGGATAGATCAATTGGGAAAGGAGATTGAAAGAGATGGCAGTAATAGAGAACAACTTGAAGAGTTGTGAAAGTTACAGAGACAAGGAAGACTAGATAGTCAGTGGTTGAAATAGAGAGCTTGTGTGAGAGGTGACGATTCCAGAGGTAGCAGACGAGAGGAATAATATTCAAAGGAATTAGATGAAGGAGCATGGGTAGATGCCACCACTGATGAAGAATGTTCAGCCCAGACCTCAGAGGGAGTTGTGGAAGAATTAGAACCTATAACTCCAGAAGATACCAATGTGCACCAGGAAGTAAATGGAACACTGCAAGAGAATGAGACCCTCCCAGATCAAAGAAATTTGTTTCAAGGGTAAAGGAACCATCCCTAAATCACCTATTCCCCCAATGTTGTCTAAAAATCTGGTAATTTCTACAGTAAATCCTTCTACAATTCATGTTACTCCTAGTTCTTTGAGTTCTACAAGTTTATCAGGTAGTAGTAGTGGAAGTGTGGAAAATTATACCATTATATCACAACTAGGATCTCGTGGGTTTATTTTAGTAGGATCTACAAGTTCAGTTATGGGAACACAAACTACAAGATCCCTTACCCGATGAGTTTTGGGGAAAGGGAGATGAGGATGTTGAGAAACACTAATTTCTATGTGAATCCATTTGAAGGTCTTGAGGGACTCCAGACGTGAATAAGTTGGTTGAGTTTCAAACAAATTTGAGAGGTCCTTCTCTCAAGTGATACATGAAGACTATTGAGCCAAGGATTCAAGGTCAAGCCTTGACTCTGGTTCAAGTGAGATAGAGGTTTATTGCAGAGTTTTGGTTACCACAATTAGATCAATAAGCTCTTTCCGAGTCACGAGAGATAAAGCAGAGAGATGATTAATCTATGTGGGAATACAATCAAATATTTAAAGATGCAATAGGAAATATGGTGAACCTTATTCATGAAGATCATAAAAGGGAGTGGTTCATTCAAGGGTTGCTACCTTTGACCTATATCCCTCTGACACAACAAAGGATAACCACTCTAGGAGAAGCATTGGAGAAAGCCATGAAGATTGAAGCTATGGCAGACTATCCGAGGAGCTTAAGAGTTATGAGACCTCTTGAGGATGCAAGCCTCATGAAATTGAAAGGTCATATCTCTGCATTAACTGAGAATATTCAAGAGTTGTCCCTTCCTAAGGAAAGTCATCTGCAATTTTGGTGTACATATTGTTACACACAAGGTCACTTGGTGATCAAATGTATAAGACTGAGAGGTGAAGGTCCCTCAAGTACTTCAATGACACCTCCGCCAGTAGGATCATCAAGAGGAGTTGTGTGAATTTCTGCTACAACAACCTTTAATGGGAATGTTCAATATCATTCCTTTTTGAATAATCAGAGAGTCAAGACTAATGATTGCTATGATATTTTTAGGAATCACAAACATTCTTCATGACATTTCCCCATTCGACAAAAATATACACTTGCTTTGAATACAATGTATTGTGAGTTCTGTGGTTCTCCAGATCATAATACCAATCAATTTCATGGTCTAGATGCGCTTGTAGATAGATTGGATCGATATGCATCCAGAGTGAATGAAGGACCTCAAGGATTTGTAGGAGGTCATAGAGGTGGAGGTGGATACAGAGGAGGATGAACTTGTGAGAGAGGACCAGTTCTATGTTACAATTGTGATGAGTGAGGGAATCTTGCGAGATATTTTCCACTTCCAAGAAGACCCTGGTGTTCACACTGTAGGAACAATACTCATGCTATTGAAGACTACCATGATCTGATTTCTAAGTGGGAATATATTTCTAGGCAGAGAGGAGCTAATCTGATCAACTCTGAACCGAGATCTATAGTTGAAGGGAATGGGTCTACTATTAATACCATTACCATAGGAGGAGAAAATATTGGTGTTGATGTAGAGATTCCACGTCAAATCAAGATTCATAAGGCTATGCCAGATAATTCCAAGTATGATCCGGCATGACAGAAGGAATTTTTCATAAATGCAGTAGAAATGTTCAGACATATCCCTGGTCCGTCAACACTTGAAGTTGTGGAAACAAGTTTCAATTTAACCCCGCAACAACTAAGGATAGATTGAGAATCATCTACTCAATTGGAGTCTTCAGGTAAATCTAAAAAAATTGTTGATGTTTGGTTTCAATTATTTTAGGATATATTAGATGATGAGAAACTTACTAAAAAGTTGTGGAATACAATTAAAGTGGCCTTGGAAGCTGAAGGAAATACAAAAGAGTTCATTTATGCTAACCTTATAGAAAGGAAATCAAGTAGGGTATAGAGAAGAAATAGAAGGTATGGAAGGGAATTAACATTAAATGATCAAATATATGAGTATGAGATCAAGGATGTTATGTTGGACTTCGGCTCTAATGTCAACATCTTTCCAAAGAAGACTTGGGAGGATGATAAATTAATATTACATTTTTCCAGTAGGAAGGCTACATAATGTAGAAGTAGACAAGGTTGGTGTCAAAACAATGGTTGAATTTGAGGTTATTGAAATAATGGGAGAGAAGGATCCATATCCATCTCTGTTAGGAATTTATTGGGCTTATGAAAACTATGTTGTCATTTATATTAAAAATGAAACCATGACTTTTGAGTCTGATGGGATGAAATTCACTCAACCTTTAGATCCCTACCAAGGACCAATATATATTGAGCCTACGGATAATAATGTGGATTCGGATGCCCTCGATCAACTGTATAATATGACTACAAGAAAATGAGTTGATTATATTAACCCCACTGCAGATGGATCAATGAGTTGGCAGCGTATTCAGTCTGTGGATGAAGATTCTGAAGTAGATTTTAATAATTGTCATCATGGAAGATATGCAAACTTTTCAAGACACTACGTAACTATCCGCTCAATACAGTGGATTGGAGTTGAAATAGGTGATTTTCTAGCTACGATGGGACTTCAGATCTGCACAACTTTCTCATTGATATGGAGGATAAGGTTGTGAAAGAACATATAATTTCAACACTTGATATAGCCTTGAGATCCTCACTTGCTAGATGGTGGGCTAGCCATAAGGAAACCATTTATTCTTGCGTTGATGTTTGTTATGACCCAAGGGGAGCATATATGGGGATAATTGTATATGATATGACCCCAAGGGGGGCATATATGGGCCTATGTTATGACCCAAGGGGATCACATATGGGGATAATTGTAGATCATATGACCCCAAGGGGGGGCATATATGGGACTAAATGTATATGTAATGTGTAAATATATATGTAATAAGGTCGACCTAATTGTAAAGGGGCGTCATGTGCAAGTGTGAATAGGTATATATACATGCTATGATTTATTATTGAGAGAGTTGAATTGTGAAGTATGAATGGTATTTGTTTATTTGGAGGGGGTCCCCCTATTCTTTAAGGAGTATTGTGTAACTTATCTATCTTGGATTTGTGCCCCACATTCACATTCAGTGCATGGTCTGTACTTATGTTATTTTATGATATTCTGAGCATTTGGTTCATTACATTTGGGCCCATATATGCCCCCCCTTGGGGTCATATCATATACAATTAGCCCCATATATGCTCCCCTTGGGTCATAACAATGTTAAACTTGCCATGCAGTATTTTTCCTCCCTCCATCACAAGTTGGCCAGTCCAGTGCAAATTAGAAGTTGAAGAGTCAAATATTAACTATGGAGACACATGATGGTTTTTCTGACCCAATAGAGAATATTGAGTATTTTCTTAAGGTATGGAAAGCCACACAATTTCCTTCTCAGTTATAGGTACATCAATTCTTCCATTATTTAGGACCGATTCTTAAATCTTGGTATGTGCATGAAGAGGCCAGGAGATAGACCTCATGCTGGAAGGTACTACAAGGTCAATTTTGTCATGAATTTTCCTTTTCTATTAAGTCTTCAAAAATCACAGTTGTACTGCAACAAATTAAGAAAATGTTGTTTACTAATGAATTCAAGCCCAAGTATTCACCAATAGTATGTCTTGAGCATGAATATCTACTTCAATTTGGTTTTTATCCATCACCTGCAAGGATCCCCATGGCTTGCATCAAGGTTGAAAATGATCCTCAAGATCCTGAAGACTTGGAGGGGCTTAGACATTTGACCTTTAAAGAATCTGCAATAATAAGAGAAGTCAGAGACACTCCATTAGGTAATTCCAGTGGTTCATATACTCATCCCATGAAGTTGTGGAAGATGAATATTGGGAGTCAAGAGCATCCTAAGCTAGCTTCTATAGGAGATTACTAGGACAAACAAACCATGATAGAGATCCAGGCCCTGTTGTGGGAGTATGAGGATTTGTTCCCTAAGAGCTTTTTAGAAATTAAGGGGGTTAAAGGAGGTTTGAGAGAAATGAAAATAGAACTCAAAGCTTATGCTAAACCATTCAAACATAGGTTGTATCGCTTAAATCCTAGAGTCAAATATAAGGTTAAGAAAGAAATTGATAGAATGCTTGCAACTGACTTAATCTTCCCCGTAGATGAAGTAAAGTGGATTAGTCTTATTGTCATACAAAACAAGAAAGGAACTAAAGATATAAGAGTTTGTGTATACTATAGGAGTTTGAACTCAACTTGCATGCATGATCATTTACTTACTTCATTCAGTGATGAAGCACTTGATCAAGTGGCTGGAAATGAAGCATATTCTTTCACTGATGGATTTTTCAGGATATCATCAAGTCAAAATTGCAGAAGAAGGTAAAAATAATACCAACTTTACTATTGAGTGGGGCTCTTTTTTTTACAATGTCATGCCCTTTGGGATGAAGAACGCTCTTGCAATATTTTCCAGAATCGTTATTGTCTCCTTCCGAGATTTTATTCATAATTTTCTTGAAGTTTAGATGGATGAAAGGACCATGCAAAACTTGTTGAAGGAACACATAGGCCTACTTAGGTTAATGTTTGACCATTGTAGATAGTTACAAATTTCATTGAAATTGAAGAAATGTGTTTTCTATGTGCCTTTTGGAAATTTGTTGGGACATATTGTGTGTAGAGAAGGAGTTTTGTTTGATCCTGCAAAGTTTGTTGTTATTCTTATTATGCCTCCTCCTACAACTACTAAACAATTGTGATATACTCTTGGTAATACTAGATATTAACACAAGTTCATCATGAATTACAAAAGCATAATTGCCTTGCTGGAGAAGTTTCCGAAGAAAGCAGAAGTTTTCCGTTGGAACCTCGAATGTGATCAAGTCATCAATGTCCTGAAAGAGAATTTAAGAAGTGCTCCTATTCTGACATATCCTTACTGGCAGGTTGAATTCCATGTTCACATTAATGCTTCTAGTACAACTTTGGGTGTTTTTCTTGCGCAACAAGGTGAAGGAAACTTAGATCACCCTATTTATTTTTCTAGTAGAAAGTTTTCACAGGTCAAGCACAACTATGCCACCATAGAGAGAGAGGGTTTAGCCATGGTATATGCCCTGTAGAAATTTAGACATTACTTGTTGGGGGGGGGAATTTCAATTTTTTCACTGATCATTCTGCTTTAAAGTACTTAGTTAATAATCTTGTGTTAGAAGAAAGAATGTGTAGGTGGTTGTTGTTGTTTCAGGAGTTTTTCTTTGATTTCATCGTAAAACCAGGAAAATTGAATGTTGGCTCTAAACACTTATCTCAACTAGAGTCCAGAGAAACTAGTAGAGTTGTAGATGACCAACTCCCAGATGAATATTTATTTAAGATTGAAGTTGTCCTAGAATATGTCTCTAATATTTCTCTATTTCTGACTACTGGTGTTTTCCTTGATAATTATACCGCAACACAGAAGAGTCATCTGGTGGTTCGTGCAACAAGCTACCAGCTGATTGTAGGATAATTATACAAGTTAGGATTTGAAAACATTCTCAGAAGGTGTGCACTAGATCATGAACAACCTGGAATCTTGTGGGAGTATCATAGTGGAGTGGTCAGAGGCCATGTAGGAGGAAAGGATACTAGACAGAAGGTGATTTAGGTAGGGTTATGGTGGCTTATTGTGTTTAATGATGATAAAGATTATGCTAGAGCATGTAATGTCTATCAGAGGGTTGGTAAGCCATCTTGCATGGATGTGTTTCCCTTACATCTTGTTTGGGCACTGGAGGCTTTTGAAAAGTGGGTTGTTGACTTCATAGGACCTATCAACCTGCCAGCTAAACAATCGAAGGAAAGATACATCATCATTGCAACAGATTATCTGAATTGTTTGGATGAAGTTGAACCTGTGAAAGAATGTAGTAAGACACAGTAGCGAGGTTTGTATTCGAGAACATTATTACTCTGTTTGGGTGTCCCAGTAGTTTGACCAATGACCAAGTTGCACATTTTCTTAGTGAGACAATTTCCACCCTTACTTGAGAATTTTGGATTCTACAACACAAGAGTAGCTTGTATCATCCACAAGTTAAAGGTACAGTGGAGGCCTTTAACAAAATTCTGGAGAAGGGGTTGACTAAAGTCTGTTGTGCTAATTGGGATGACTAGGATGAGAGAGTTCCAATTGTTCTTTGGGCATATAGAACCACTATGAAGAAGCTACAGAAGTATACCCCTTTTCAACTAGTGTACATGAGAGAAGCAGTAGTATCAACTGAGTTCATAACTCCAAGTATATACATTGCACAAGTTACTCAGATGATAGATGATGAGTCTATTGCATAATAGGTTGTGGAACTGCTGGAGGTTGAGGAAGCCATGTGTTTAGCAGATTTTCATCAGATCGTGGAGAAGGCTAGACAAAAGGCTTGGCATGAGAGGCACATCAAGACCAAGACTTTTTCTCAAGGTGACCAAGTATTTCTCTATGATAGTAAGTACCAAAAGCATCCAGGGAAGCTACAGATACACTGGCTTGGACCATTTATAGTTTTAGAAATTTGGAAGTCAGGAGCTATTAAACTGACACAACCGAATGGTTTTCTTCGACTAGGATGGGTGAATGGTGCACGAATCAAACCCTGTATCTCTACTCATTGAATAAATTCTTTCCACACTCCTATCACGAGGAGTGAATAAAGTAGGTAGGTTTCTATTATGTTTTAGTGTTTTTTTCCTTTTTTTCCCAATAATGTAGTGGCGTATCCAACTGTCGCTCACCCCTAGATTCTAGTTGTCATTGTCAGTTTGTCCAGTTTGGATCATATCATTGTGGTCGGGGAGTCTATGTAAAATCTTTAATGCATTTAGTAACTTCCAATGTTTCAGTCATCGTCACGTCACTTTCCTATTATCAGTTAAATGGAATTAGTACTTTCATGTCATTATCATGTACCTGTCAGCACAATTCATTTATGTTAAAATGTTTGTCGGTACTTTTATGGTTAGCCATCAGACAATTAGTTATTTTCCCGTGTGTCATGCCATGTCAAATTTGTGTTGGTACTTGTTACCTTTATTTTCCAAATCATTAAGTAGATTGTGACGTGTTTGTTGGTCATGTTTGTTGTTAATTTTGAGTTAGCTACGTGGTTTCCCCCTTAATGACAATTTAATGCTCGTCCCATATCGCCTCCTCTTGATTGTCTATAACCCGGTGGTCGCCATTGTCCAAGTCATTGTATTATGTCTCGTTTTCTGAATACTCAGCTTTGGAGTCCGGTGAAATTTATGTGAGTACGCATATGCGTTCTCGTCCTCTGATTCTCTTTTTGTAGAAATGCTCTATTACAACCATGGGTTTTAGATTTGGCCTTTGTTCGCATAGGTTAAAATTCATTTTTTCTTCAATCGAAATCTGCGAGCAGTCAATTTGCAATATTTTTATGTTCTTTTGAAATTTTCTCTATTGATGTTTTTTATTATCTTTGTTTCATATTGATTTGAACAGTTTTTCATACAATTTCTATCACCTCTCTTTGGAGCCATTTCATATTGGTCAAGGCCAGATGGACCTCCAAGTCGATTCTCAATATGATTATTTGGAGCCATACATGTTTTTTTTTTCCTAAGAAAACCCTCACAAGATCCCCCTCATCCCCATAATATTTGGATGGAGGATGACTCAACTACCACCCACAATAGTAGTTGGAAATTTAGCGGGACTTGAGCATACTAGAACCTATGCCAGAATAGAACTAGAGACATCACAATGAACTTTGTTTTGAAAAAATCTACTCGAATCAATTGAGCTAATACATTGGGCTCCACTCATTCTAGCTTATTTCATTGTCACATGGGCCTCGTGCAGAGTAACCTTCTTTTATTTATTTAGAGTGCTTCTTACAATTGATCATATGGACATTTAACCCTTTCTGAGTTGGCATGCTTATACTCATCGTAGATCGCCTCAGTAAACAATTATATAGAATCTTATTATCATAGCAAGATCCATGTTAACCCCAGATCTATTAAGCATCGAAAGGGGTCAAATCCTTTGAGCTATAATTTTTTTGATTATTTAAGATGGATCTAGGGGCTAGGCTAGTTGTAGTCTCACTCAAATAAGTATAACTCATAACTTAAAACTTATGCAGATATGGATGTGTAAAAATATAGTTTTGATTATTGTGAAGATATATTTTATTTCTAAGGAAAACTTTGCAGAAATCCCTCCGAGTACATCCAAATGATCCATGGATAGTAAAAAGGGTAAACCGTTAGTCTTGATTATGGAGCCTAACCTCAAAGGGATCAAGAGAGTCAAACTTGTGACCTCCCAAACTTTAGGGAAGAGATCGCACATATGGAAAATGACCGATTAAGCTAACCCACGAGACTTATTGAAAAGATATATAAATATGTACATTATAACATTCTATTTATGTTTAAATTTAATATCTCTCTTTTTATTTTTCCATATATAACACTTTTTATATTAGGTATTTATATTAAATCTCTCTATATAAAAAAATATTTTTATTTTCATTTATCTATCTATCTATCTATCTATATATATATGACTAACATATGATATTATTATTAAATATTATATTTTTTTAAATTAACATATATATTAAACATAGATAACCCACATACTTCACTAACAACATCTTTATCATAAATTTTATCACCCAAAACATAATTTACTAAAATTTTGTCATCATAAATTTCTTACTCCCAACTTATAAGCTTTTACTATGTGGCCTCCTTGAAAGGTTTAGATTTAAAATCCCACACATATATGAATTACATTTATTATTATTTGAGATTGGTGGAATATAATAACTTTTGAAAAGTTTGAATATACCATCCCACACATATATATGAATAATTACTTTTATTATTTCTTGCCTCTTTGAAAGGTTTGGATGTAAAATCCCACACATATATGAATAATTACCTTTATTATTATTTGAGATTGGTGAAATATAATAACCTTGAAACGTTTGAATGTACCATCCCACACATATATGAATAATTAAACTTCCCCATATATATATATATATGATTAAGTTTATTATTATTTGAGATGAGTGGAATACAATAACTTTTTTAAATGGTAAGATTACAAACATTATTCTGTTTAACCATTGTAATCTTAATTTTGTCTCTTTGAAAGGTTTGGATATACCATCCAACACATATATGAATAATTATATTTATTAAATCAAACATATATGAATAATTACATTTATTATTATTTAAGATTAGGTGATATAATAAACCATATTGTATTTAACCGATTGTATTCTCAATTTTGTCTTTTTGAAAATATATATGAATAATTACATTTATTATTATTTGAGATTAACTTAATATAATAATCTCTTTTTAGTTGTAAGATTAAAAACCTTATTACACTAACACAACTACATTTAAAAATGTGGCTGATATATGCCTAAAGGCATCATTCATCGACGTCATTCATATCAGCATGTTTAAACAAAAATGAAATGCTTCCAATGTCATGAATGGATATTCATCGAAACCATCATGGAAGTCTTCTTTAGCATTACCTCTGCCATCTGCAAGCACTTGAAAATGAACGAGCTAGTTCTCTTACGGTATTTCATTAAGCATTTTCAAAATTCTACTGCAACTGCCACAAACGAACTTGAATCCTGAGCTCCTTCGTTCAAATTTCAAATTATTTTTCTGCTAAAATAAAAAGCTGAGATTTGTAGTTCAATTGAGAGAATTTTTGAATACTATTATTCTCAGTATTCTTCACTGCAACTACACCGGTGCTTACCTTGATCAATTCCTTATGTGCCAAAGGAGGATCTGAATGCAGTAAATTGTCTAGCAATACCTTCAGAATGTCCGACAATACCTTCAGAACCTGCTCTCCCTTAAGCCCAACCAGTGGCTACATATTCTCCCTTTAAATAAATATTGGGTATCGATTGTTCTCATGTGCTCAACTTTCTTGGAAATAGGAACTCTTGTGCTTCTTTCATGAAATAGCAAAAGGAATTCACACGCACTGTGAAGGATGCATGCACCATAAAGAGTCGTTCCAATACCCTCAATAATGGATCGATCCATTCAGCTTGGCATTTCAGGAAATACCAAAAGAAATTAGAACGCATTATGAAGAGTCGTTTCAATGCTCTTTGTAATGGATCGTTAAGTGAAAGAATTTATTACTCTTACGAAAACTGAAGACACCTGTAAAGAAACTAAACCGCTGGGCTACATTTCTCTCGTATATCAAAAGGAATTCGCACGCACTGTGAAGGATGCATGCACCATAAAGAGTCGTTCCAATACCCTCAGTAATGGATCGATCCATTCAACTTGGCATTTCAGGAAATACCAAAAGAAATTAACATGCATTATGAAGTGTCGTTCCAATTCTCTCTATAATGGATTGTTAAGTGAACGAATTTATTACTCTTATGAAAACTGAAGACACCTGTAAAGAAACTAAACCGTTGGGCTACATTTCTTTTGTATATCAAAAGGAATTCGCACGCACTATGAAGGATGCATGCACCATAAAGAGTCTTTCCAATACCCTCAGTAATGGATCGATCCATTCAGCTTGGCATTTCAGGAAATACCAAAAGAAATTAACACGCATTATGAAGAGTCGTTCCAATTCTCTCTATAATGGATTGTTAAGTGAAAGAATTTATTACTCTTACGAAAATTGAAGACACCTGTAAAGAAACTAAACTGCTTCGTTTCATTTTTTTCGTGTTAATATTTTAATTTATGTTAATCACTTGGTCGTGGCAATCAGTTAGCTATCAAAGTAATTTTTAAATATGATTAGGTAAATGTTAAAAAGTAAACACATAAACCGATGTCTTTATAATAGCTAGGAAGTTAATGATTGAAATCACAGCCATTTATTTTGTGTGAGGACAAAGAATATTCTAGCCATATTTAATCCTGTCCATAAAAAAATTATTAAACATTAAACACCTATTAAATGTGCCCATTACCAATAAGTGTATGCCTAATAAGTGTATTCTCAATTTTAAAATTAATAAAAAATTTTAATTGTAAGATTAAAAACCTTATTTAATTTAATAAGTGTATTCTCAATTTTGAAATTAAAATTTAATAAGTGTAATCTCAATTTTGAAATTGAAATATAAAGTATGTTTTTTTCCCTTAAAAATTACAAACCTTATTAACCAATTAAAAGTGGTCTAATTCTGTATACCTCATTTGAGATTAGTGAGATATAATAACCTCCCTTTAATTGTAAGATTAAAAACCTTATTAACTGACTCAAAGTGGTCTAATTCTCTTTAGAAGGGAAGAGAACCATGGATTACCCATCTGATACAGAGAATAGATAAGCAAAGGTGTTAAACCTATTTGAGATACGATGGTTCTTTAGAGGAAATATTCCTCTTCCTAACTGATTAGAACCGACTCGTAACCGCCACCCTATGTTATTACCCATTTGCCTGAGATCTCCCAGCGGTAGGCCGAAACCAAGATTTTAAACATGTTCGGCCTCTNATATATATATATATATGAATGATTAAGTTTATTATTATTTGAGATGAGTGGAATACAATAACTTTTTTA
>SNQJ01S0091753.1:15912-34990 GCA_010110895.2 Picea sitchensis | reverse complement strand
TATTCGAACTCTTCCTTCCCACTTCTGCTCAATTCCCTTCCACAAATCCCCCTTACCCATCATCCATGTTCTCCACCAAGGGAAACCAAGTCATTTCCTCCCTTTGTGCCCTGTTAGGTTACTATTCCGACCAGTGGGTAGATGAGCCCATCCTGGGTTTTCTATCTATTTTCTCAAATGATGAAAAACCCACAATGCAGTTTGATTACAACACTTTCTTGGCTGACAATATTCACGAATAGTTCGTGAATTTGTGCATAGAGGGCATGTTGAGATATTCTTCTATACTAGTGTACATGTTCGTGTACTTTCAAGTAGATAAATTCAATTTCTCCATGCAGAAGATGGACGCAGATGGAAGGCCTCAGCCAGTCACAGCATCGATTTGTTTGCTTAAGAATAAATCCATAGAGTATAGATTCAAGGCTTTCATCGACCTTTTCTATCACCCAGTGGTAAGCATGTTGAGTGGCAGGCCTGAGCCATGAATAAACGACGAGGTCTAGAGAATTCTACATCTCTCGGACAATGCAAAGACAGGGGACTGGTATCTGTATCAAAACCACACTGGGATCAGAGTTTTCGGGTGCGAATTGGCACCCTACAAGCTGCCAAAGTAAGTGCCAGTAAGAATATTTGGATTAAAGTATATTAGACAGATCATGAATTCAGATGACATTCATTTCGTTTCATTAAAGAAAAAGCAGCAGCTGCGCATCAAAGTGCAGATAGGCTCTTTCATTTGCAACATTCGTGGTGCCGGAGAAGAAGCGGACCAGATGCTGAGAGAGATGAAGTTTTTATTAATCTTCCCATGGTACTATGATCCATGCGGGATCATTTCAGAAATGCAGGTGAAAAATAAAAACATCTCGTATGTGCATGAGTCCAAGCCCGAGATCGAAAAATTTGCAAATCAGACGGTGTGGGTGCCTGACATCTTGATCGAAGTGGAACAAAAAATTCCCCTGATCACTGTACCACCCACTACTACACCACAGGTCAGACAAGAAAAGAGGCCTCGACAAGAATCATCTCCACCTGTCACAGAGGTGTCATCCGAGGAGTTCCAATTACACAAAAAGAGGCCCAAGACAACCACGGTTCCCAGTCCAACTGGAGAAATAGAAGTCCCACCTACCACAGGGGTCAAGTCTGTCATTCCACCTTTCGATTCAAGCCAGAACAAGGAAATCACAACAGCAGTACCGAAGAAGTCCATAGAATCCCCCCTGGACACTCAGCCGAGCAAGACCGGGCCCAAATTGAGCATCTTCGAGAAGTACGAGATGATTAAGAAAAAGAATCAGACTCTTACCAGTAGCACTTATGCTCAATTTTGAAAGCAAACATCAACTACACAACACAGGCTACTGTCTGCATTTGACATAGAAAAGGGCAGGATGCACATGGCCTACCTCCAAGTGCAGGTACTGGATCCCAAGGTGATCTCAGACTACAAGAGGGCCACCTTCGAATTCCAGGCGAAGGACGAGCACCCAGCAGATCAGATGGATCTGCATAAACAGACAGGGGAGATGGTATTTCAAACATTATCACATGCTTCAGCTTCTGCAACAAAGTTTCAGGTATCATTGAATAATGCTCAGACACAACTCAAACTGGAGAAGATATCATCTTTCGCAAAAGATAACAGAATCAAAACTCTAGAGGAGATGGTCCTCAAGATCGGTTACGATCCTTCCAACATCAAAGATACAGAAGAGATGATAAAGAAAAAGAATGCAGACATCGCTTCCTTAAGGAAACAGTTGAAACTCCCGCCCATAGAGGACTCACAGGCTAAGGAGATAGCAGAGAAGGAAGGCGAGAAGGAAGAAATGTTGAAGCTGCTCATGGAGCAGAATGCACAGCTCAAAGAGATGGAGGCTGAGATGGAGAGATTACTAAAAGAGAAAGAGCAGCTGAAATCTATGGAAGCCATTCCATTGACTGCTATCCCAATATCAGGGACAAGCACAGCAGCAGCAACAACAATCTCATCTGCAACACCAATGACACCACAAGAAGGGACAACTGACCTCGCAAAATCCATGGAAAAGATGAACCTTCAAGAAACAGAAATTAGTAGGCTAAAGAAGGAAGATGAGAACCTCCAGGAACTCAAAACTTCTTTCCAAACCAGTCTATCCAAAGAAAAGTAGGTAATTGAGCAGCTCAAGAAAGAACTACAGAAGCTCCAAAAACAAACCATGGCAGGAAAGAATTTGGCTGAGGTCAAAGAAAATGTATGGACAGATATCACAAAGTCCATAAATGAGATATGGCCCATGATCCAAATTATGTTTGAACAGAATGAGTTGCTCCAAAGGAGAAAACAGACCATTGAGAAGATTAGAGTAGAATTGGGARACATGCCAACACAAGMAAATGAGATCATCAGATTCCWCAATTYSAAAACCAGAGAAGAGCTAGAAGAGATGAAGATAGAAGACAGAACARAGACAATCSTTGAGGTCAAAAGGGTTTTGACCAAGAGAGGATTAATGCTRCAGCTTGAAGAGAAGGTTCAGGTAATGGAACAGGGGGTACAAAAGTTCTTCAATAAKATTRATGCMCTCCAAAAGAAAGGCCTACCTGGTCYGAAGGKMATTAATGATAAACTAATGACACTCCCAGATTACAAAAAGAGATTGTCTRAAGTGTCTAAGGACAGTTCAAAGTTCTCTGGMATACAAGGGAGCATCACCRACAAAGCATTCATGGATKCCCTGCAGTTGGACATTAGTATCCAACATGAGATTCAMTACATATTCCTCACTAAGCCCACATTCKCTAAGTATACAGACATGGATGAAGTGTATCGGAGACTACTCAAAGTCACAGTGCYGAGTCATCTTAGATGGGAGGAACTYTGCGATCTACTTGATTAGCAAATGACCTATCCAGGCCCACTCACCTGTCCAGTCAGATGAAGTCGTGCAAAGGCTTCACAAACGGTCTACCCAGAATTTCCGCATGCAATTGCACCAAGTCATCAATCAGTTTGATTAGTTAAATCAGTTAGGCTAAAAATAGAATGAGCACGTCCTGATCAGTTATGACAGGAATGTTTGTAATTTGAATTATAAATACTTCACCTTTCGAAGTATTGAGGGTTGTTGATTCTCACACCCTGACGCTATCAGATTGTACTATTTTTGAAGAGATCCGCCATTAATAAAGAGGAGACACTTTTACAGGATTCTTGTGTGTATTCGTTGGTGATGTTTACTTTCTAAGTTTAATGTTTTTCTTGCTTTGTGATCATATCATGTTCTGAAACTAATCTTTAAGAGTAACGTATGTTGCAGGATTTATCTTAGTACCCTGTTTTCCGACTCTAGAGATTTTTATGTTTATCTTCTGAGGTTTTCAATTAAGAAATTCTTAATTGCTTCTTAGTTGAATTTATCTTTCTTATCTTTTGTTCTGTCCATCACTTAAGCTACTAAAGATCCAGTGAGTATATTATCTCACCCTGTGGAAGTCTTCTTTTCTCGTTTTTGGTTGTATTTCATATTTAATTAAATACAGACCCCATAGCCCAATGGATGTGTAGACTATCTCAACCAATTTACAAAACAAATTCAACAACAAAACCTACAGTTTTCTTTAACTAGCCTAATATCTAAATTAAAAAGAAAGTTAAATCATATAGAGAGATCCCTCTCTTAAGATGGAAGGGCTAGATCCCAGTTTTAAAAGCGGTTGGATAAAGTTACCTTTGTAGATTTCTTCTTTTTCAACCTCTAGGAAATTTACCGAGTGCTAACATAATGGGGACTCCACTGGGGACGAACTAAAAAATTGATAATTTCATCTTTTCTTTCCCTTAAAAAGAAAGTTCCAGTTTGAGAAGAAAGTAATGTTTAGAGGTTGATTAAATCTATACATATTATTTTCAGATTCGGAAAAAAAAAAAAAAAAAAAGTACATATATAAAAACCAAAAAGAGTTTTGGCTCCCAAGAAAGTTGACACTCGATCTCATCCAGAACTAGAACCCTCGACAGTGATAGATAACCCCGAGCAGTTGCTCAGGCGAAAGACCTTAGCTGCCAGTTCAGTGAGTCATATTCCCCTTCATAAGTCTCTTTCCTTTTCAGAGCAATCTGTTGCCTCTCAAAGTCTTGAGCTCGATACTTTTCCACAGCGAAGTTTGGTTAGAACCTGGTCTGACAGTTTCATGACTAAGATCATATTTGACCCAACTGCGTTGTAACCTCGAACCCCCAAAGTTTTGTCTCCCATGACTAAACCTCAAATCACTCTCTCAGTACTATCCAGTCCCTCCGCGTCATCGTCTTCGTCTTCGGTCATTACCTCACCAATCATCCAGGTTGTCATTCCACCTCCTCCACCCATCATGGCAGCTTTCTATGCCCCTTTGGTCTTGGCTGCACTACTACATGCCATGCCCCAAGATTATCAAACAAGACTTCCACATTTTGACGCGACAGGACCTTTAAACGCCCAACAACATGTTGACAAAATGAATGACTATTTTGATTTGCAAGAAGTTGATGAAGTTGACGTCCAGATGAGATTGTTTGCCCAAAGTCTGACAGAAGATGTCAAGAAATGGTTCAAAGCATTACCCGTCGGCTTAGTCCCTGACCTTGTCACGTTCCAAAAAGTTTTCTTGATAGATGGGAGGTAAAGAAAAAACCTCTCCAGATATTGTCAGAATACGAGACTATAAGAAGAAATCAAGGTGAGACAGTACAGGATTACTGCACCCATTTTAATAACCTGTACAATGTAATTCCAACTGAAATTAAGCCTCCAAAGGGGTTGGCATTGATAAAATTCCTTAATGGCTTTGATGCGGATATGTCATACCAATTAAGAGAAAGAAACTCTACCACCTTAGCAGACATGCAGAAAAGTGCTATAAGTGTGGAGGCCAATCTATTGGCGAAAAGGGCCCGTCAGAGGTCAAAAAGGAGAGTCATGATCAAAGAAGAACCTTCCACGTCGACCACAGATTCCAGATTGGATTCTTTGACCAGAGCAGTGGAAGTAATGATGGAAAGACTTACTTTGTCAGACAGAAATTCTCCAAGAGAAAACCCACCATCTCCCCAAGTTCGGAACCCCAACTTCAGGAGAAACCCTCCTCAAATTAGACAGAGAGACCCTAGAGATCAAAGAGAGCAGAGGGGCCTAGATCAACAAATCAGACCTCCCCTACAGGAAAACTACGATAATGAAGGGGGGGAAGTGATTGAGGAATTGGAGGACACTCATATCAACCTCATGGGCATTCATGACAACGAGGCTATTTTCCTTACTCAAGAAGAGCAGGAACTCTTCCTTCTCAATCAAACCAAAGTAAGTGAGGAAGCTGAAGATACAGAACAACAGGCCTTTGAAAATGCTATTTTGGAGGTGCACCGTCAGTACAATCTGCGGAGTAAGAAGAATGAAGGGAACTCCCCAAAAAAGACGACTGAAACACAGAAGGTAGTCGAGACCAAGAAGACCCCTGAGCCATCTGTCGAGAAAACTCTGGAGAAAACTACTGCAGATAAAACCACTACAGCAAAGACTACTGCTGAGAAGACTCCCGAGAAGAATAATGCTAATGCTCCCATGAAGAAAAAACTCACCATTCTGAAAAGGCCATCACAGCTCAAGGTTTCACCTATTAATCCACCTAGTACTTCTGAGCAGAAGAATATGGTGGACAAATCAGAATTGATGAGTCTAGGCAGAGCTCCTACACCCTTTAGACTTGAGGGGGAATTGGCAAAAATAAAAATTCCCATCCCACTTACAGAGTTGATGAACAGTGGTGGGTATCGTTCACAAGTGATTAAAGCACTGGCTATTGAACCTGACATAGGCACGAAGGCTTTAACCATTGGATTAGCAAGTCATTCAGACACTGTGAATCTTATTGATGATAGACCCGAGCTCCTTTTTGGACCTGAAGTAGATGGTCGGGATGATACTGGTGAGGTCACTCCTTTTTACATTAGTCTGAACATACACAACTTGATTTTGCATAATGCTATGTTGGATTCAGGTGCCTCCCACAATTTGATGCCCAAAGCAGTAATGGAAAAACTAGGACTCGAGGTCACCAGACCATACAAGGATTTACACTCATTTGACTCCAACAAAGTTAAATGTATTGGTTTAATCAAGGACCTATGCGTCACCTTAGTTCAGATTCCTGCGAAGAGCATGGTAATGGATGTGGTGGTTGTAGACATCCCACCGAAGTATGGAATGTTGCTATCCCGGTCTTGGGGGGCTAAGCTGAAAGGAACCCTACAGCTGGATATGTCTTATGCTATTATCCTAGTGTTTGGGCAACAAAGGAGGCTATACAGAGAAACCTTGATGAAGTACATGGTCAATAGCCAAGATAAACCTCACAATTACCCTCTCTATTCTACACATTCCGATTTAGATTCGTTCATCTTTTACACTGATGGTGACACAAAACAACAATATACTATGTTGATGGAAGACACATCTAGTCGAGATGAAGGCCCAGAAATCCATGAGGTAGCAAAGATGAAGAACATGATAACTGAAGAGTTACCTGCTGATTTCTGGACCATGGATTTCGACGGCGATGTGAGAAAAGAAGGAGCAGGAGAAGGGGTCTGGTTGCATAATCACAGAAACAGGTATTCAGAAAACCATTCTTAGAAACTAAATTTCAAATGTACCAACAATATTGCTGAGTATGAAGCATTGATGCTCGGTCTGAAGATTTTGAAAAAATTTGGTGCTAAACAGATAATGGTAAGAGGTGACTCTGAATTAATAATCAAACAAGTCAAAGGTGAGTACGCTGCGAAACACCCACGTCTTAGAGCTTATAGGAACGTTGTTCTTGATGCTTTAAGGTGTTTTAATGAGGTTGACTTGCAGGTAATGCCAAGAGGACAGAATATTCTGGCCGACAGATTGGCTACGTCAACAGCCACCTGTAAAATTCCTTTCCGCCCAACTCGCCCATATACTGTTGAGGTGAAATGCAGACCGACAGTTCTCGACAATATCAGGTAATGGCAAGTGTTTGGTAATGACGATCAGATAGAGGATTTTCTGCAATGCAAGAACGATTTTGAATGTACAAATATAGATTTAGAAAATGAAGATGAAAATGTAAATAATTCTGATTTCAAAATTGATAGTGTAAATATTGTAGATTTAGAAGAATTAGTCGAGGACGAATTAGATGCTGACGTTTTACAGTTGAAAAGCAATATTTTTCCTAGAGGTCTTGTCCCTTTAGAAGACTTGTTTGACAGTGACAATGTAGCCAAAAAACCAAAAATAGAAGCCCATGGACAAGAGGTAGAAGACTGTAATATAGGGACTGAAGAGAAACCTAGGATGGTCAAACTCTCAAAATCATTACCCCCAGAACAAAAGCTTAAATACATTGAGTTGTTTAAAGAATATTCGAATGTTTTTTCCTGGGGCTATGAATATTTGAAAGCCTATGATACCAACATCATACAACACAGGATTCCAATCAAGGAAGACCAAAAACCATTTAGGAAGAAACTTAGGAGGATAAATCCCAAGTTTCTCCCTCTGATAGAAAAAGAAATCAATAAAATGTATGATGCCAAGATCATAGTTCCATTGCGTTTCTCCAAGTGGGTCTCTAATTTGGTCCCTACACGTAAGAAAACCGGGGAAATCAGACTCTGCATAGATTTCCGAAATATGAATAAAGTATCCCTGAAAGATAATTACCCCTTGCCGAAAATGGACCACATCCTGCAAAGGGTTGTCGGGTCCAGTCGGATATCTCTGTTGGATGGTTTCTCGGGCTACAACCAGGTCCTAGTTCACCCAGACGACCAAGATAAAACCACTTTCACCACACCATGGGGCACTTTCATGTATGTGAAGATGCCTTTTGTTCTGATGAACGCAGGAGCCACATTCCAGAGGGAAATGGATATCGCCTTTGTGGAAGAGTCGGGCAAGTTTCTTGTTGTCTATTTGGATGATGTGACTGTGTTTTCTCAATCTGATGGCGAACATCTAAGGCACCTCCGATGAGTTTTCGAGAAATGTAGAAGATTTGGGATTTCCTTGAATCCTAAGAAGTGTCTTTTTGGGTTAGAAGAAGGCAAACTACTGGGACATATCATCTCAAAGGAAGGAATCAAAATAGACCCTAGCAGAATAAAGGCCATACTAAAATTAGAACACCCAAGAAACCTCAAGGAAATTCAGTCTTTTATCGGAAGAATTAACTTTCTACGAAGATTCATTCCAAATCTGGTCGAGCTCTTAAGAAACATTACAAACATGCTTAGAAAAGACGTAAAAATAAAGTGGGATTCTGAGTCTAGACAGTCCTTTGAACAAGTTAAATAGGCCCTTACAGAAGCTCCTGTCTTAATCAGTCCGGATTATACTAAGGATTTTTATCTTTTTTCTTTTGCTTCCGAACATACTATAGCAGCGGTATTATTACAAAAGAACAACGAAGGGTATGAACAACCCATAGCTTTCTTTAGTAAAGCACTGAGAGACGTTGCTCTGAACTACAAGATAATGGAGAAATAGGCTTTTACCTTGGTCAAATCCATAAAAGACTTTAGAGTCTACATTCTTCATTCACATACAATAGCATATGTTCTGAATGCAGTGGTAAAAGATATTTTGACACAAGACAGCCCTGATGGAAGAAGGGTCAAATGGATTGCTGCTATTTTAGAATACGATATAGAGATTAAGCCAACCAAACTAATAAAAGGTCAAGGCCTTGCTAAATTAATGGTTGAATCAAACTTCCATGCTCTTGACATAAATTTTCTAGATGTGGCAGATGAACAAGGAGAGATGGCGACTCCAAACGTAAGAGAGGTATTTCTAAACTCTCCATAGTACGCGGACCTTATTTTCATTTTGCAAAATTTACAAGCTCCCCTTGGTTTGACTAAGACCAAAGCTAGATTTTTGAAGTTGAAAGCTCTGAAATTCTGTATTCTAGAAGGAAATTTGTATTGGAAAGATCCTGCTGGCATTTTGTTAAATTGTTTATTAAAAGATGAAGCTGATAAATTTTTACAAGAGTTTCATGCACGAGAATGTGGTGGCCATTTGAACTGGAAGGTCACAGCCAAGAAAATTCTCAGAGTTGGATTCTATTGGCCCACTTTGTTCGCCGATGTGCATCAAAAGGTAATAGCATGTCACCAGTGTCAATTGTTTGAAGGCAAAAGGAAACTCCTTCCTCTACCTCTGAAACCAATTTCAGTTGAGGCCCCTTTCCAACAATGGGGGCTCGACTTCATTGGAGAAATACATCCCCCTTCTTCAGGCCAACACAGGTGGATTCTTACTTCCACCGATTACTTTACTAAGTGGATCGAGGCAGTACCAAGAAGGCAAGCCACTGACTCTGTTATCATTAAATTCCTTGAAAATAATATTTTGTCTCGTTTTGGTTGTCCTAGAAAGATTATAACTGACAATGCAGCTGCCTTTCGGTCAAAGAAGCTCATAGATTTCTGCAACCAGTACCATATTGGTTTGGGGCATTCCACAACCTACTACCCCTAGGGGAATGGGTTGGCAGAATCTTCAAACAAAACCTTGGTAAATATTATCAAGAAAACATTGCAGGAAAATAAGAAATCATGGCACAACAAACTGGTTTTTTCTTTATGGGATGACAGGTTGACCAACAAAAGGTCAATTGGTATGTCACCATACCAGCTGGTCTATGGTACAGAGGCAGTTTTTCCCACTTCTTTAGGAGTCCCTGTAATGAAGCCTCTTCAAGAGGTACAAGCTGAGCCAAATGACTCACAGAGAAGGATCAACCAGATGATTCATTTAAAGCAAACTAGAGAAGAGGTTTTCGACAAGACTCAGGTAGTCCAAGGAAACATCAAGAAAATCTTTGGTAAACGAACCAAGGAAGATAATTTCAAGTTAGGATATTTAGTGTTGAAATGGGATGCCAGAAATGAAGACAAGGGAAAGCATGGAAAATTTGAGCATCTGTGGACAGGTCCATACATGATCCAAGCTTTTAGAGGAAACAATGTTTTTATGCTAAACAACACTGATGGGTTAGATCTGCCAGGAGCACCTGTGAATGGTAGAATTATGAAACATTATGTCCCACCTCAGTAGAAGATTCAAGTTTTCACTCTCCATTGTAAATATCATTTTAAATTTTCAGTTTTCACTTGCATTTTCTGAGCGAAGAACACCAGTCAGTTGGTTGAAGCCCAAAGAGAAGGCCCTAAGCTGTTTATCACTGTTTCTCCCATTTTTTCTAAGAATAAAACCAACGAAGAATGTTGGGTAGAAAATTTCAGAATGACAGAGACTAGGATTCTTGGCACTTCACAGGGAAAAGTACCATCCCCGGGTGGAGTCACTGTTGTCACCCCATAAATTATGGGAATCAACTGGTGACTGATATATTATCTGTATCTAGTATTTTTTGTCGATAAAAGATTTTTCATTTTGCAAATAATTTGAAAAAGAAAAGAAAAAAGAGAAAAGAAAAAGAAAAGAAAAAAGAAAAAGAAAAAGAAAAGAGGGCATAAAAGAATTGAAATACAAGCCCCATGTAATAATAGTAACTTGGCCATACCTTTCAAGCATGGCCAATTTCTTTTTAAATTTAATGTTGATAGGTTAGTGAATAAATATGACCAGACTGTCTAATCCTGGTCAAATAGCCCTTAGGTTAGATTAATGAATAAATCTGACTAGACTATCTAATCTTGGTTAGATAGCCCTAAGGTAGAGTAATTTCTTAACCCAACAGTTTAATCTGGGTTAATTGTCCTAGAAAGATAGGTTAGCATGTAGGTTAGTTGCTTCATTGTTCCTTCCCAATAAAGTTATCTTGATGAAAAATGCTGCACCATGTATCAAATGCCTAAAAGGTGTTTGTTTGAAACCCTATGGTGGTGTCTTTTTGAAATTTGGGGGAAAAAACAGATAAAACGCACTTATCCTAAGTTTTCCCGACACATGTTTCTCCGCTCCTGATCTATGCTCCATGCACTTTTCAACGGTCCAGATCATGGCACTCAAATCTATGGTGGACAGAGCATTCCAGACCCCCCCGACTTTTCTACCTTTAACCGGGGGGGGTCCAGAATCTGTGATAAGATTTGCGCAGATCTGGACGATTCAGAAATGAGCACATTAATCCATGGTCCAATTTCGATTCCGGACCCCCCTATCCATTCTGCCTTTAATGGAGGGAGGGGGGGGTCTGGAATGAGTATTAAAGAGCATGCTAAGATCTACGGCCTGGAGACAGGTGCACAGATCAACGGTCTAGAAAGGTTTTCGGACCCCCCCTAGTGTTCTCCTTTTAATCAACGGGGGGGGTCCGGAATGGATATTCCCTCCAGTGGGCCCCTTATTATAGGTGGAATAAATCTATTGGTATCAAAGTATTTTCACCATATATCATCTGACAACCTCCGTCACTCAGGGATGTCATCCTCCATTGACTCCACTTGTTCCGCTTGCTCCCAAGTCACATCCCATCCCATAACTGTTGTCAGTCCCTGCTGTCAGTCCCTCACCCCTTTCACTCATGACCAGCCCCTTATTGCAACTTTTACCACCAATCTCTAGCCTCCACGTCATCCGTTCGTATGTTTGGTCCACCGTCACCTGCCATCTCACCCTGAAGTGGCCCGTTGTCCATTTATTATAGGATAACATACCCGTTATCCTGCTGACCCATATCCCATGCCCAACCGACCCCATTTTTGAATAAAACTACCATTTTCCCTTTTCATTCCCTATTCCTCCATCGCGCCAGAAAAATCGACCTCTTACTCCTCCATTACCTTCCCGTCGCCTTCATCCATAGTCAGTCGACCCCACTAACATCATTTTATTGTAGGTACTGTTGCAGAGATGGTGCCAAAGCCAAGACTAGCAGAAGGAGAAGAAAACCCTTTTCTTCCTCCTCCTGTTGACATGGACAAAATCCCATTGGTCAATAAAGATAGATTAATTTCAGATACCATTTGTGACTTCGATTTTTTAGACCTCCATTCATGGCTCCGGGAGGTGTTCCTGGACCAGAGCGATGAAATTGGACTCTGGGAGTCCAATTTTCCCCTGTATCTCTTTCCCCAAATCCACCATTTCCCTGAATTCACCCTCAAATGCCAAGCACATTATATTCCCAACCAGAGAACCATCATATCCTCATCCGCAGACACCCTATTCTTCATCACTCCTGAAGACATCGATCAAATGATGCAAATTCCCCATGTAGACTCTGTAGCTCCTCTCAACCTAGAAATCCTTACAGAGCTGTATCAAAAAATGACTTTTCCCCAGAGAGCTAAGATATTCAAACTCTTCCTTCCCACTTTCGCTCAATTCCCTTCCACAAATCCCCCTTACCCATCATCCATGTTCTCCACTAAGAGAAACCAAGTCATTTCCTCCCTTTGTGCCCTGTTAGGCTACTATTTCGACCAGTGGGTAGATGAGCCCATCCTGGGTTTTCTATCCATTTTCTCAAATGATGAAAAACCCACAACGCAGTTTGATTACAACACCTTCTTGGCCGACAATATTCACGAATAGTTCGTGAATTTTGGCACATAAGGCATGTTCAGATATTCTTTTATATTGGCGTACATGTTCGTGTACTTTCAAGCAGATAAATTCAGTTTCTCCATGAAGAAGATGGACGCAGGTGGCAGGCCTCATCCAATCATAGCATGGACTTGTTTTCTTAAGCATAAATCCACAGAGTATAGCTTCAAGTCTTTCGTTGACCTTTTCTATCACCCGGTGGTAAGCATGTTGAGCGGCAAGCCTGAGCCATGAATAAACGATGAGGTCTAGAGAATTCTACATCTCTCGGACAACGCAAAGACAAGGGACTGGTACCTGTATCAAAACCACACTAAGATCAGATTTTTTGGGTGCAAATTGGCACCCTACAAGCTGCCAAAGTACATGCCAGTAAGAATATTTGCATTAGAGTATATTAGACAGATCATGAATTCAGACGACATTCATTTCATTTCATTAAAGAAAAAGCAGCAGCTGCGCATCAAAGGGAAGATAGGCTCTTTCATTTGCAACAGTCGTGGCACTGTAGAAGAAGAGGACTAGATGCTAAGAGAGATGATGTTTTTCTTAAGCTTCCCATGGAACTATGATCCATGCAGGATCATTTCAGAAATGCGGGTGAAAAATAAAAACATCCCATATGTGCATGAATCCAAGCCCGAGATCGAAAAATTTGCAAATCAGACGGTGTGGGTTCCTGACACCTTGATCGAAGTGGAACAACAAATTCCCCTAATCACTGTACCACCCACTACTACACCACAGGTATGACAAGAAAAGAGGCCTCGACAAGAATCATCTCCACCTGTCACGGAGGTGTCATCCAAGGAGTTCTAGTTACACACAAAGAGGCCCAAGACAGCCACAGTTCCCGGTCCAACTGGAGAAATAGAATTCCCGCCTACCATGGGGGTCAAGCCTGTCATTCCACTTTTCGGTTCGAGCCAGCATAAGGAAATCACAACAGAAGTACTGAAGAAATCCATAGACTCCCCACTAGACACTCATCCGAGCAAGACTGGGCCCAAATTGAGCATCTTCGAGAAGTACGAGATGATTAAGAAAAAGAATCAGACTCTTACCAGAAACACTTATGCTCAATTTCAAAAGCAAACGTCAACTGCGTAGCATAGGATATTGTCTGCATTTGACACAGAAAAGGGCAGGATGCACATGGCCTACCTCCAAGCGCAGGTATCGGATCCCAAGGTGATCTCAGACTACAAGAGGGCCACCTTCGAATTCCAGGTGAAGGACGTGCACCCAACAGATTAGATGGATCTGCATAAACAGATAGGGGAGATGGTATTTCAAACATTAGCACATGCTTCAGCTTCTGCAACAAAGTTTCAGGTATCATTGAATAATGCTCAGACAAAACCCAAACTGGAGAAGATATCAACTTTCGCAAAAGATAACAGAATCAAAACTATGGAGGAGCTGGTCCTCAAGATCGGTTACGATCCTTCCAACATCAAAGCTGCAGAAGAGATGATAAAGAAAAATAATGTAGACATCGCTTCCTTGAGGAAACAGTTGAAACTCCCACCCACAGAGGACTCACAGGCTAAAGAGATAGAAGAGAAGGAAGGCAAGAAGGACAAAATGCTCAAGCTCCTCATGGAGCAGAATGCACAGCTCAAAGAGATGGAGGCTGAGATGGAGAGATTACTAAAAGAGAAAGAGCAACTGAAATCTATGGAAGCCATTCCATTGACAGCTATCCCAATCTCAGGGACAAGCACAACAGCAGCGACAACAATCTCATCTGCAACACCAGTGACACCACAAGAAGGGACAGTTGACCTCACAAAATCCATGGAAAAGATGAACCTTCAAGAAACAGAAATCAGTAGGCTAAAAAAGGAAGATGAGAACCTCCAGGAACTCAAAACTTCTTTCCAAACCAGTCTATCCAAAGAAAAATAGGTAACAGAGCAGCTTAGGAAAGAACTACAGCAGATCCAAAAACAAACCATGGAAGGAAAGACTTCGGCTGAGGTCAAATAAAATGTATGGACAAATATCACAAAGTCCATAAATGAGATATGGCCCATGATCCAAATTATGTTTGAACAGAATGAGTTGCTCCAGAGGAGCAAACAGGCCATTGAGAAGATTCGACTAGAATTGGGAGACATGCCAACACAAGCAAATGAGATCATCAGATTCCTCAATTCCAAAACCAGAGAAGACCTAGAAGAGATGAAGATAGAAGACAGAATAGAGACAATCCTTGAGGTCAAAAGGGTTTTGACTAAGAGAGGATTAATGCTGCAGCTCGAAGAGAAGGTTCAGGTAATGGAACAGGGGGTACAAAAGTTCTTCAATAAGATTGATGCCCTCCCAGATTACAAAAAGAAACTGTCTGAAGTGTCTAAGGATAGTTCAAAGTTCTCTGGCATACAAGGGAGCATCACTGGAAAAGCATTCATGGATGCCCTGCAGTTGGACATTAGTATCCAACATGAGATTTGATACATATTCCTCACTAAGCTTACGTTCACTAAGTATACAGACATGGATGAAGTGTATCGGAGACTACTCAAAGTCACAGTGTCGAGTCATCTCAGATGGTAGGAACTCTATGATCTACTTGATTAGAAGATGAGCTATCCAGGCCCACTCACCTGTCCAGTCAGATGAAGTCGTGCAAAGGCTTCACAAACGGTCTACCCAGAATTTCCACGTGGAATTGCACCAAGTCATCAATCAGTTTGATTAGTTAAATCAGTTAAGCTAAAAATAGAATGAGCACGTCCTGATCAGTTATGATAGGAACGTTTGTAATTTGAATTATAAATACTTCACCTTTCGAAGTATTGAGGGTTGTTTATTCTCACACCCTGGCTCTATCAGATTGTACTATTTTTGAAGAGATCTTCCATTAATAAAGAGGAGACACTTTTACAGGATTCTTGCATGTATTCACTGGTGATGTTTACTTTCTAAGTTTAATGTTTTTCTTTATTTGTGATCATATCGTGTTCTGAAACTAATCTTTAAGAGTAACGTATGCTGCAGGATTTACCTTAGATACCATGTTTTCCAACTCTAGAGATTTTTATGTTTATCTTCTGAGGTTTTCAATTAAGAAATTCTTAACTGCTTCTTAGTTGAATTTATCTTTCTTATCTTTTCTTCTGTCCATCACTTAAGCTACTAAAGATCCAGTGAGTATATTATCTCTCCCTGTGGAAGTTTTCTTTTCTCGTTTTTGGTTGTATTTCATATTTAATTAAATATAGACCCCATAGCCCAATGGATGTGTAGACTATCTCAACCAATTTACAGAACAAATTTGACAACAAAACCTATAGTTTTCTTTAACTAGCCTAATATCAAACTAAAAAGAAAGCTAAATCATATAGAGAGATCCCTCTCTGAAGCTGGAAGGGCTAGATCCCAGTTTTAAAAGCGGTTGGATAAAGTTACCTTTGTAGATTTCTTCTTTTTCAACCTCTAGGAAATTTACCGAGTGCTAACATAATGGTGACTCCACTGGGGATGAACTAAAAAATTGTTAATTTCATCTTTTCTTTCCCTTAAAAAGAAAGTTCCAGTTTGAGAAGAAAGTAATGTTTAGAGGTTGATTAACTCTGTACATATTATTTTCATATTCGCAAAATTAAAAAAAAAAAAAGTACATATATAAAAACCAAAAAGAGTTCTGGCTCCCAAGAAAGTTCACACTCGATCTCATCCAAACCCAGAACCTTCGACAGCGATAGATAACCCCGAGCAGTTGCTTAGGAAAAAGACCTTAGCTGCCAGTTCAGTGAGTCATATTCCCCTTCATAAGTCTCTTTCCTTTTCAGAGAAATTTGTTGCCTCTCAAAGTCTTGAGCTCGATACTTTTCCATAGCAATGTTTGGTTAGAACCTGGTCTGATAGTTTCATGACTGAGATCATCCTTGACCCAACTGCATTGCAACCTCGAACCCCCGAAGTTTTGTCTCCCACGACTAAACCTCAAATCACTCTCGCAGTACTATCTAGTCCCTCTGCGTCATAGTCTTCATCTTTGGTCGCTACCTTGCCAATCATCCAGGTTGACGTCCCACCTCCTACACCCATCATGGAAGCTCGCTATGCCCCTTTGGTCTTGGCTGCATTGCTGCATGCCATGCCCCAAGATTATCAAACAAGACTTGCACAGTTCGACGTGACAGGACATTTAAATTCCCAACAACATATTGACAAAATGAATGACTATTTTGATTTGTAAGAAGTTGACGAAGTTGACGTCCAAATGAGATTGTTCGCCTAAAGTCTGACAAGAGATGTCAAGAAATGGTTCAAAGCGTTACCCGTTGCCTCAGTCCCTGACCTTGTCGCGTTCCAAAGAAGTTTTCTTGACATATGGGAGGTAGAGAAAAACCCTCTCCAGATATTTTCAGAATACGAGACTATAAGAAGAAATCAAGGTGAGACAGTACAGGATTACTGCACCTGTTTTAATAACCTGTACAGTGCAATTCCAGCTGAAATTAAGCCTCCCGGGGTTGGCATTGATAAAATTCCCTGGTGGCTTTGATGTGGATATGTCATACCAATTAAGAGAAAGAAACTCTACCACCTTAGTAGACATGCAGAAAAGTGTTATAAGTGTGGAGGCCAATCTATTGGCAAAAAGGGCCCGTCAGAGGTCAGAAAGGAGAGTCACGATCAAAGAAGAACCTTCCACGTCGACCACAAATTCCATATTGGATTCTTTGACTAGAGAAGTGGAAGTAATGATGGAAAGACTTACTGTGTCAGACAAAAATCCTCCAAGAGAAAACCCACCAGCTCCCCAAGTTCGAAACCCCAACTTCAGGAGAAACCCTCCTCAGATCAGACAGAGAGACCCTAGAGATCAAAGAGAGCAGAGGGGCCTAGATCAACAGATCAGACCTCCCTTGCAGGAAAACTATGCTGATGAAGTGGGGGAAGTTATTGAGGAATTGGAGGACACTCATATCAACCTCATGGGAATTCATGACAATGAGGCCATTTTCCTTACTCAAGAAGAGCAGGAACTCTTCCTTCTCAATCAAACCAAAGTAAGTGAGGAAGCTGAATATACAGAACAACAGGCCTTTGAAAATTCTATTTTGGAGGTTCACCGTCAGTACAATCTGCGGAGTAAGAAGAATGAAGGGAACTCCCCAAAAAAGATGATTGAAACACAGAAGGTAGTCGATACCAAGAAGACCCCTGAGCCATCTGCTGAGAAAACTCCGGAGAAAACTACTGCAGAGAAAACCACTACAGAAAAGACTACTGCTGAGAAGACTATCGAGAAGAATAATGTTGACGCTCCCATGAAGAAAAAACTCACCATTCTGAAAAGGCCATCACAGCCCGAGGTTTCACCTATTAATCCACCTAGTAGTTCTGAGCAGAAGAATATGGTGGACAAATCAGAATTGATGAGTCTAGGCAGAGATCCTACAGTACCCTTTAGCCTTGAGGGGGAATTAGCAAAAATAAAAATTCCATCCCACTTACAGAGTTAATGAACAATGGCAGGTATCATTCACAAGTGATTAAAGCACTGGCTATTGAACCTGACATAGGCACGAAGGCTTTAACCATTGGATCAACAAGTCATTCAGACACTGTGAATCTTACTGATGATAGACCCGAGATTCTTTTTGGACCTGAAGTAGATGGTTGGGATGATACTGGTGAGGTCGCTCCTTTTTACATTAGTCTGAACATACACGACTTGATTTTGCATAATGCTATGTTGGATTCGGGTGCCTCCCACAATTTGATGCCCAAAGCAGTAATGGAAAAACTGTGACTGGAGGTCACCAAACCATACAAGGATTTATACTCATTTGACTCCAACAAAGTTAAATGTATTGGTTTAATCAAGGACCTATGCATCACCTTAGTTCAGATTCCTGTGAAGAGCATGGTAATGGATGTGGTGGTTGCAGACATCCCACCAAAGTATGGAATGTTGCTATCCTGGTCTTGGGGGGCTAAGCTGAAAGAAACCCTACAGCTGGATATGTCTTATGCTACTATCCCAGTGTTTGGGTAATAGAGGAGGCTATACAGAGAAACCTTGATGAAGTACATGGTCAGTAGCCAAGATAAACCTCAAAATTACCCTCTCTATTCTACACATTCTGATTTAGTTTCGTTCATCTTGTACACTGATGGTGACACAGAAGAGCATGATAATATGGTGATGGAAGACACATCTAGTCGAGACGAAGGCCCAGAAATCCATGAAGTAGCAAAGATGAAGAACGTGATAACTGAAGAGTTACCTACTGATTTCTGGAGCATGGATTTCGACGGAGCTATGAGTAAAGAAGGAGCAGGAGTAGGGGTCTGGATGCATAATCACAGAAGCAGGTATTTAGAAAACCATTCTTACAAACTAAATTTCCAATGTACCAATAATATTGCTGAGTATGAAGCATTGATGCTCGGCCTGAAGCTTTTGAAAAAAGTTGGTGCTAAACAGATAATGGTAAGAGGTGACTCTGAATTAATAATCAAAC
>SNQJ01S0091752.1:41452-61025 GCA_010110895.2 Picea sitchensis | reverse complement strand
TTGAAACTTTATGCTATCATTTCACACAAACTGACTACGGTCACTTCTTTTTACCCATTATATCATCTTTTCACCATCATTTACATGCCCTCATCCGTAAAACTTACTCTGTTCGGGTGCGGTTACTTAGCTCTATGACTGTGCATTTTACTGAGTTGAATAGCTATGGGAGGTCCTGTTATACGATACAAACCCGCCACGACAACCCTGCTAGAATTGTATCCAGAAGTCTACCAAATCTTTCAGTAGACAGGATGGATGGGTTATTTTCAAAGGCTCCAGGGATTTGATCAACAACAAGTTCTTCAATTTTCTCGGAATATTCAAGAATACCATTCTATTGTTCAAGGGGTTCAGATTCCAGTCACAAAGGATGATATAGCATAGGTTTCGGGTCTTCCTGACGTAGACCTATTGACCCTCGAGCTGAGATCTTCTCACAGGATCGTTCTTTATCTCCCTTGAGCCAAATCGGCTCGTTAGATTCCCTGCTAGAATCACAATTATCGATCCACATGTCCTTTCAGAAGCTCCGCTATGTGAACGACACTAGGCGCGAGCTCCACCTTCTCCTAGTGACCACAGTGCCTGTGATCAAGGGCCTAACACCAAAGTCCTTTGTCGTATCTCACAACTCGTGAGTTCGTGAGTTGAGGCTCCCGACTCTTCCTTTCAAATCTCACGATACCCGAAATGCTGATACAGGTATGGCTCTTCCTTTGTCAGCGCCTTCCTCGCATGACAACTGACTAGGCTTAACTGCTAGCACCTCTCTCTACTCGCACCTTCGTGAGTTTCAACATCCAACCTTGGCATCTTCCTTTCACAAAACCACGAGAAGCGATGTTGACTTTTCTCCTCGCATTCTCGCTACTCGCGACTTCGCAAGTTGAATGGTTGAACTCTCATGCCCCTACTCTGCGAATCCTCGAGACACGAGAAGTCAATGAAGTGTTGACTCCTTTTACTAGGTGATATGTGTCCACCTGTCAATCACGCGGGCCCCACCTTATGGTTCTACCACGTGTCCACACTCATGCCTCGACTCTCAGCACTTCGCAACTTCTGATGTCGAGATGAGGTCCTCTCAACCTCCGAACCTCCGAATACGCGAAACGCATGATGAGGCTCAGATCCAACGGTTTTCCCTTGACCCAGATCCAATGACTATCTCTGCTCCTCGTGACTTCGCGACTTTGCGACTTGGAGCACACAACTCTTGGGCTCTCACCTTGCGAACCTCCAAGTTCATGAGATCCCTAGACCTCTGCCACCTGTCCTCTTCGAATGGATGGTCTCGATCTTCTCACAACTTTGCCACTCACGAAGTCAAAGGACTTCCTTCTCTAAACCCCGATGTCTGAATCCTCGATACGGGTGATCTCGCAACACGTGTCCACTCCCAGACGAATAGCTCAGATTTCCTCGGGACTTCGCTACTCGCGAAGTCAAGATGTTCACCTCTGTGAGTCCTAGTGCCCGAATCTCCGAAACGGATGATTCTGCGACACGCGTCCTCCCACAGACGGACGACTCAGATCTATTTTGCCTTCTCATGATTTCTGATGTCGAGTGTCCAGACTCTTGTCCTCCAGACCCCCGAACTCACGAACGCCGATATCCCGATACGAACTCCTTCTTGGGACTTTCGCTTCTGTTGCTCCTTACAACTATGGTTTCGTGCGCTGAAAAAGCACTACTCCTCTTGAGCTTATCCTTCGAATCCTCAAGGGATTCTATGACTCCTGTGCCTCTGCAGAGTCCTTGCACAGAAAGGTGTTATCTCTTCTGAGCTTCTCAAATAATCAGACCCCCAAGGGAAATAATTTATTCTTCCTTCTTCCTCAGATGGAGAAATATGATTCCCTCCTGGCACTCTATCTCCTCAAGAAACCTATTGCTGAGTCTTTCAGGGTGTTCATCAACCCTACGAATATCCTTCTATGGACTCTTCTTCAATCTCTGAACCCAAAGAGTTCCTTCTATGCACTCTAGAACTTACTCAATGCCCTCTTGGCAGAGTATCAAGAATTCGCAGATGATTCTTGCTTCAAATGAACTCACAACAGAGTTCTTCCTCTGTGCACTCCTTTCACTAGCTCAATGCCCACTTGGTAGAGCTTCATAGAACTCCTCAGAGATTTTGTCTTCTTCTGAACTCACAACATAGTTCCTATATGCACTCCCTTGCACCTGCTCAATGCCCACTTGGCAGAGCTTTACATAACTCCTCAGAGCTTCTGTCTGCAACTGTGTTCTTCTCCATAGCCTTGCCTTTAAGGTCTTTAGTAACCTCACAGGTCTTCCCCTAAATTGATGATTCCAGTTTTTGTGCCCACCTGGCACGTCTTTGTCTGAATCCGCAGAGTTCAGAAGTGCATCTATGCACTGGTATTCAGAGACCATAGTACTCTGTCACACCCTCCTGGCATGAAACCACAAAGAAGCTTTCAAGCCTGAAAATCAAACAACTCCCTGCAAATGTCTAACATACATCTACAACATAAAATAACACAATGAAGCATCCACATAACACAGAAAACATGCAGGGAAATATACTTTGGTTTATATTAATGTAAATGACTCTTTACAAAGGTGTCCCTGAGCTTAGAATTTAACAAAGTCTCGGATTTTTCTCTTCTGCTCTCTCCTTCCTAAAAACTATTACAAAATGAGATCGAAATTGATCTTTTACAAGAGGGGATCTTCGAGCTCTTCCCTCCAATCTACCTACCCTATTCAATTACATTGAATGGGTTGTCTAGTCCGCAAATCGGATCTAGATCTTAACCTTCAAACATTAAAGGCCTATCTACCTATAGCTTGTGCACATAGCATGGCCTCATGGCTCAACAACCTAAGACATTTAATTACATTCAATTTCAAAATTGAAGGCAAGGGTTGTGCCTCTCTTCATCCTTGAGTGCATGCGCTAACGCGGCTAGCTGGCTAGCTAGATGACATGGAGAGATGCTCCTACATCATACTCCTCAGCTGCAAAATTCATGAGCTCCTGCTCATGAGCTTCCTCTCTCAACTTTGGAAATCCTCCTGGATCCCAAACAAATTTCTGGAGCTATTCATCTGCTCCATCTCTTTGCTATTGTTGTTTCTTCTGCACTGTTGCTACTGCTGCTGCTTCTTCTACTTCTCTTCTCAGCTTCTCCTCATTGGTAGACTCTGCTGACCCTAACATCAACTCCTTGGTCTTCTCGATCGCAGGTCAAGCGCTCCGGTGGTGGCTCTGCTCATCACGGTCTACCGATTGCAAACATTTTACGCATGGGCAGATCCTTGTGATCTCCCATGCCATCTTATTCATATTCTTCTATGGCCTTAACTTGCCACTGCTACAAAGTTCATCTCTGCAATATTCTCTTGGCCCGACTTGATATTCGATCACCTTCTTTCTTAGAATCAACCACGCGGAGTTCTCTGGCGGCAGTTGATGATGATCCTCTGGCATCTCCATCTCCATCTCCATGGGTGTTCAATGCGCACGCTTTATCGCCGGCTTCTTCTACTTCCGGCTTGATTAAGCTGCGCGGCTTCGCCAACTTCACGGATGCAGAAAGCATTGAGACACTCCTCAGAATTCCCATCTTCTCTTTTTGCTTAGGCAGCTACCAAAGTCTGCTCCAATGCTTCCCCGACAATCTTAGTTGGCTGCCCCGCTTCTGTTGTTGCTTCCTCAACATCCACAACGCAGATTTATACCTCCTCTTGGGAAAATGGTAGGAATACCTGAATTCCCCAATCATTTGAAGATTCACCTGATCTTCCTCTTCTGTCAGCTTCATATGCTGATCCAAACTCACCTTTGAGTTTATGAGACTCTCGAGATAATCTCAATACGCTCATCCACGCCGCAGCAGTATGGGATTTTCCTTCTTCCCTCATGGCAATCCACAAAATCAATTGATTCCATCTATGTTCCCTTGCCCACCTA
Source organism: Picea sitchensis (assembly GCA_010110895.2). Lineage (NCBI taxonomy): Eukaryota > Viridiplantae > Streptophyta > Pinopsida > Pinales > Pinaceae > Picea > Picea sitchensis. The sequence continues at coordinate 57,076 of SNQJ01S0091752.1, read as the reverse complement.
GAAAAATTGAAACTCTTGACTGCCCTCCTAGCGGTCTATGATATCTGCGATTGATATCAATCCATTGCCCTCTGGCAATGTAGGAAATTCCAGGCTGTCCTCATGATGATGCAGTAGAGATCATCGGTGATCTGACTCTTTCCCTTTGGAAATCGGGGAATTTCCTCTCGCCCCTCCGGCGGTGCTTGAGATCTCATCAATCCCATTTCATCCTTTACTAATGAGATTTCTCCCAGTATCTGGTTTACATATCTGGACTCTTTTCTCTGGTTTGTTGAGGGTTTCGGTAGGCCTCAACCACCATTTCAGCAACTTACACTATCTTTTAGCCATCACGTTGTCTAGCACCACGATGATAAATCTACGTTGCTATACTCACGAAACCTTGAGTGTTTCCGGCCCTCTTCCATAGTCCCTCCTGACTATCTATGGACTGTTATTGCCAGCGGTAAACAATCCTCTCCTGAGTCCCTCGATGCTGTCTTCTTCTGCTCATACGTCACCACAATGTACCAAATGGGAATAAAGCTCTGATACCAAACTAGCGCATACCTATCGACCCTCGAGCCAAGATAAAACTCCGCGAGTTTCTCTTTATCTCCCTCGAGTTGAATCGGCTCTTTAGATTCCCTGATAGAATCACAATTATCGATACACAAGTCCTTTCAAAAGCTCCACATGCGAGAGCGACACTGAAGCGCGAGGCTCACCTTCTCTAGTGACCCACTGGTAGCTTTGACCAATGGCTAACCCCAAAGTTTTTGTGGTAGCTCACAGCTCCGCGAGGTTAGGTAGTCGAGGCTCGACTCTTCCTTTTCAAATCATGATACTTTCGAAATGTCTATATGGGTATGAAATAACACCAGCACTGTCGATTGCCTTCCTCATCCGACCATGACTAGACTCAAGCGCTATCACCTCTTGCTACTCACCACTTCACAAGTTTCAATGTCAAACTCTTGGCACCTTCGTTTCCTGGCTTCGAGAAGTGATGTTGACTTTTTTCCTCTACCATTCCTGGCTACTTGCGACTTCCCAAGTTAAATGGTTGAACTCTCATGCCCCTACTCCATGAATCCCCGAGACGCAAGAATTCAATAGAGTGTTGAATCCTTTTCCCAGGTGATATGTCCTCCTGTCAATCACGTGGGCCCCACCTTATGGTTTTGCCATGTGTCCACACTCATGCCTGGCTCTCGACACTTCACAACTTCTGATGTTGAGACAAGGTCCTCTCAACCTCGAGACCTCCGATATCACGGAAACCGCAATGGGCTTTCCGGATCAGAGTCCTCCCTTGACTTGGATCTAACAACTGTCTCTGCTCCTGTTGACTTGCCGACTTAGCGACTTGGAAGACGCAACTCTTGGGCTCTCCTGCCGCGAACCTCCAAGTTATGAATCCCTAGATCGCCACTGTTCTCTTGAATGGGCCGGTCCCAATCTTCCTCACAGCTTCACCACTTCGCTGAAGTCAAAAGACTTCCATCTCTATCTCCCGATGTTTGAATCCACGATACGGGTGATCTTGCGACACATGTCTACTCCCAGATAGGCGGCTCCGGATTTCCCTCGGGACTACTCTACTCCACCGAAGTCAATATGCTCTCACCTCATGAGTCCCGGTGCCGAATCTCACGAGGATGATTTGGCGACACCATCCTCCACGGATGGATGACTCATATCTATTTTACCTTCTTGCAATTTCTGATGTCGAGTGCCCAAACTCTCGTCCTTGATTCGAACTCCCGAGCGCTGATATCTCGATATGAATTCCTTCTTGGGACTTTCGCTTCTATTGTTCCTTGCAATTATGGCTTCATGCACTGAAAGAACTACCCCTCCTGAGCTTATCAGCCCGAATCTGAATGGATTCCTACGACTTATATGCCTCTGCGAGTCCTTGCACACAAAGGTGCTATCTCTTACGAGATTCTCTCCAAAAATACTTTCGGACCCACAAGGAAATAATTCCTTCTTCCTTCTCCCTCAGGTGGAGAAATATGATGCCCTCGGCACTCGTCACATGAGCAACCTTTTGTTGAGTCTCATTGGGTGTTCAACAATCTTGTGAAGATCCTTCTATGGACTCGTCTTCAATCTTTTAACCCAAATAGTTCCTTTTGTGCTCTAGCACTTACTTTCGATACCCTCACGGAAGAGTGTCGAGGGAATTCTCGAGGATAGTTCCTCCTTCAAATGAACTCACGATTAGATTTCTTCCTCACATTGCACTCCCTTGCGGCTCAATTCCCCTTGGTAGAGCTTTTCAGAACTCCTTAGAGCTTCTATCTTCTTCTGAACTCACAGAGTTCCTCCATGCACTACCTTGAACCTTCTTAATGCCCACTTGGCAGAGACTTACAAAACTCCTAAGAGATTATGTCTACAACTATGTCTCTCCTACACATCCTTGCCTCTAAGTTCTTTAGTAACCTCATAGGTCTTCCTCCTCGGTTGATAATTCCAGTTCCTGTGCCCACCTAACACGCCTCTGTCTGAACCCACAAAATTAAGAAATGCGCCCTCTATGCATGGCTATCAGAAACCACAACGTTCTGTCACACCCTCATGGCATGAAAACTCAAAGACCTCTCAAGCCTAAAATCAAACCAACTCCCTACAAATGTCAACATACATCTACAGCATAAAGAACACAATGAAGCATCCACATAACAAAGAAAACATGCAGGAAAATATGCTCTAGTTTACATTAATGTAAATGCCTCTTTACAAAGGTGTCCTAAGCTCATGCTTTATGAGTCGACTCTTTCTCTTACGCTCTCTCCTTCCTAAAAAGCTTTATTACAAAGATGAGATCGATTGATCTTTTTCTGAGGGCTCTTCAAACTCTTAGTCAATCTACCTACCCTATTCAATTACATTGAATGGGATGTCTAGTCTACCAAATTAGATCTAGATCATCCTTTCAAACATTAAAAGTCCTTATCTACCCTACGGCTTGTGGGCATAGCGTAGCCTCCGCGGCTCCAACAACCCTAAAATTTGAGTAGATTCAATTTCAAAATTGAAGGTGAGGGTTGCGCCTCTCTTCATCTTTGAATGTGTGCGCTTGATGTGGCTGGTTGGCTTGTTGGCTGATGTGGAGAGATGCTCCTACATCACTTCATCCCAGCGGCATTAGTTGGTTCAGTAGCAAACACATTATTCTTAATGCCCAGCAGGATTTTCTCTTTCCAAGAGAACAAGTTGAGCCTAAAACCCGGGGTTTGGAGGCTTAGCTCGTTCTAGCAGCCTCCTTGGTAGAAAGTTGTAGAGGTTGTCAAACTGCTACTGCCTTACCTATAGTAGATGGTAGTTTACCAGTGTGACTTTGTCTTGTTATCTCACATTTACAACATGCTATCTTGGTGAATATTCGTTACTATCTGCTCGAATGTCTTAAAAATATGTGGCATTATTGTAAATAGGCTAAAATCCCATCCTTTCCCTCACCCATCAGCGTCTCATTTCAATTACTCATCCAAAGGGTTTTTCCCAGCAAAACCTTCCTCTAAACAATCCACCCATAAACCCTCAGGGAGCTTAGACATCCTGAAAATCCTCATGAAGAGCCACCACAAAACCAAGTTCCCGATCCTCCGAAGGAAATACCTATTAATCCGCATACAGATCCAATTGATCCAATTAACCCTCCTACCATACCAAGTCAGCCCCACAATGATTTTGCGAATCATCTACTCCCTCTTTTGTTCATATCCTTAGCGATGATTCTGAAGCAAATAAACCTGATAACCCTCCTTGCTCCATCATTGAGGAAAAACCCACTCGTAAAAGAAAGAAGAAAACTACTATTGTTCCTTCCTTTTTACCTAAAAATGAACAAAGGGCTTCAATAGAAGCAACAGCTACTTCCACTACCCTAAGCGTAGCCATTTTGCTGAATCCCTTACCTCCACTCTCCCAAATCCGAGAATTTTTACTGTTCAACCCAGACGCTGAAACACAAAGAACCAGGAGGTCGGGGTGTTGCAACATCATTTCCTTACATCAAATTGGTTGTCACCCGCGAGACCAACTTCTCATTCGGTGGATTGTTACACAAAAAGACCAACTATAGGCTGTTACACAAGAGACCAACTACAAGGCTGGCAGAACACAGACCAAGCTGTTGGATTTGTTATTCACGAAATACAAAGAATCACATGCCCGAGGGGTCTTTTGCAGCATCATTTTCTTTACATCAAGTGGTTGTCACTGGAACCAACTGCTCATTCATTCGAAAACTATCACCTGAGAACCAACTATGGTTGTTTTACACAGGAACCAACTATAGTTGTTACACCAGAACCAACTACAACTGAAACAAAAGAACCAACTCTGCGACTTTGTTCATGAAATTAAAGAATCACATGCCCAGGGTGTTGTAACACTATTTTCTTTACATCAAATAGATGAAACACAAGAGATCAAAGCTGCTGAATTTTGTAGTTGCTCCTGAGAACTTAGCTCGCGAGGGTTGTGAAGCCAGATTACAAGGCAGTCACCCCTCTTAGTATACCCATGAAATATCAACAACCGGAACCAACAATGGCTTCTCTCTTACCAGAGAATGAGTTTCTAAGATCACAACTGGAAGCTTACAAGTAAGAGTTGGTAATGGTAAAGGAAGCCTATGATGGGGAACTTAATTTGTATACCTTAGCTTGCGTAGTGGCCATGGCAGAGAAAAACACAAATGATGATCATTATAGAGAGTATATGTGCATCTAATGTGGGGATATTTATGATCAATGAGGCTACAAAGTGGTTCAAATCCAAATACCTAGAGCTTCCCCTGCACCCTCTGATTTTTGCGGGTTAAAAGAGGAATGCCCTCTTGTTACACAAGAGCCGGTGGGACCTTCAAAATTCAAAGAAGCTAATCTATAGGAACCTGACCTCTGACAACTGTGGAAATCCGAGCTCTTGTTTTCATTGGTAAAAGCTATTCAAGCTTTTGCTATTGATGAATCGCCCTCTAGCAAGATTAGTACCCTATTTTTATTGGAACAAACCCACTCGGACTCTACCTCGATACCACTACTTGCGTCTTTGGAACCTAAAACTCAACCATGGAATGGGCGGTAATAATGAACAAATGGAAAAAGGAATCTTCTATTACACAGAACAAAAGCTTGCAAGAGCATAAACTACTTTGGTTGAACCACATATATTCAAATTGGGAATATTTGGAGCAAACACACAAAGAATTTCATGACCATAAGAAGTAGAATGGGGAGATAAAGAAGATTTCTCGATGTTCGATTCAATTTACAAATATTGTTGGCTTCTAGGAAACCATCATCAAATTACTCTATTTTCCTTACAGAATGACTTGCATTCTTTAGGATGAAATCAATCAAAGATGAAAGACCCTATGCAATGTTCAAACCAGGAGATTTTTTGTTAGAAATTTTGCAGAAGCCTCTACTAATGATCAACATCTACTATGTGAGTTATATCTTCATAATGAAGCCATTCATGAGAACAGACAACTTAACCTTATCCCTCTTGTTGGTGATATCCATATTAGGGCACTCACCTCCTTCCTTGCCAACTAGATTACATGGAAGAATGATTTTATAGCCTCCAAGCATAATGAAGATAACCATTTCCTCTGCGGATCGATTCGAGGAACCACAAGCGTTGCCACCTTTGTTTGCATAATATTATCATTTTTGAAGAAGAAACCATGGATGATTCAGCATATGCGACAACTATAGGAAACAATACTTTAGGATTGTCAATGGTTTATTAAATCCACAGAAACTACTACCCTAAAATATAATAACATGTTTTGGCAACAATATTCTAAGAAAAGACGGGAGCACAATCCCTTTAGTCCTAGCAATCTTGAGACAACAATCTTAGAGTAACCGGTTACGACAAATGTGCAATCTTGAGACAACAATCTTCCGAGTAACCAGTTACAACAAATGTGTCCAGCAATGCACTGAAAATTGGATAGGTTATCAGTTCCATTTTCCCATTCTGTGGATGCTAGAAAATAAGTATCAATTTCATCATAGGTTTCCCAAGAAAGTTGAAGCAGCAGCCTGGAAAAGGCTACAACATGTTCAAGGATTCATAGCCCCAACAGACAATACTTTCTACAACTACTGCTTAAGTAATTTGCATGCCCAGAGTCAGTATCTGGATTCTGATTCAGATTGAAGTTGCCTGAGGACATGCAACCTTTTTAGTTGGGGGGGATGTTAGGACCCTATAATGTACCTTTTTGCTCATACTTTTTCCTATCATTACATCATTTTCCCGCTCATATTTAAGCTTACATTATCACCTTAATCTATTTTTTCAAAGGTATATAACGTTTCTTCTCTTTGTTATATGTTTAATTTGTTTTACATGTAATTTTACATTACTTTCATACTTAGCCATTAATCAGAAATATATAGTTGCTAAAACAGTTTGAAGACTGCATTTAATTTATCGTTGCTGCTTGAAGACCATGTTGTTGAAACAATCAAACAATATGCAAATCTCGTTGCTGAAACAGTCTGTGATTTGCGATGCTGAAATAGTATTTCACATACAGCAGTAACAAGAAAAGATAATTAAAGGAGTTGTTACACTGGATGCAATAGTTGTACCTCAATCCAACACCATTACAACCATCGTTGTTGCTTGAAGACCATGTTGTTGAAACAGTCAAACAATATGCAAATCCCATTGTTGAAACAGTCCATGATTTGTGATGTCGAAACAGTATTTCACATACAACAGTAACAAGAAAAGATAATTAAAGGAGCTGTTATACTGGCCGCAACAGCTGTACCTCAAGCTAGCACCACTACAACCACTGTAACATCATTTTTCTATGGAATATTAGAATATCCTATGCCATCATAGAAGATTAGATCAGACTAAGAATAGGATTTGTATGTACACAAGTAATTTTATGCTTAATTGTATTAAGGGGATTGTCCTCTTTAAATAGGGGAGAAATCAACATTAGGGGGGAGATTACGGAAGGCTTAGCTAGAAGGGAATTACAGAGAAGGAGTGTGTTCACTTTTGATATTGTAACTTGTCACATTGGACAGATGAATAAAAGATCATTCTGAGCATTTATTCTTAGTTCCTTCCATTTCTGGGGAATCTTGTGAGAAGGAGAGGGCCCACCTTCCTCGCAAGATTCACCCATTAGTTTCTGTAGTGTATTAAGTATTGTTTTTATTCATGCCTTATTAAAACTTTGTTTTGTTTCAACTGATTGTTGCATCGTTTTCATACAATTCATTCCTAGGTAATTGTTGATCATTTTGATTGGTAATTCTGTTTGCAGAATGAGTTTATGAAAGTGTGATAGTCAGAGACAGGTGCTGAAGATTCCTACTTTGGGGAATAGGGTCTTGTCCTCTGTTACATAATAGTTAGTCTTCTTTGCAGTATGCTGAAAGATTCATTTTCCCTAGGTTGTTTCTTAATGTAATCTAGGATTCTTCTAATAATTATTTTCCTTTGAATCTTGAATTCTACAATAGATAGATTGCTTTTACTGTAATTCAAAGTAGAACTTCAGTCTGTTCAAAGAAAGGTGTAATTAGTGTAACTTTTACTACAAGTTTGGATTGCTTTTGAGATTGAGCATATACAATGTGTGAATGACTTTGAAATAAACAGACTTCCCTGGGTTGACAATTTATGTAACACTTGATTGTTTTAATTAATAAACAATTATAGTGACCAACATCCATTTCAACAGGTTGAATCATGGTCGTTGAATTGATAAGTGCTCAAGCGCTCGTTAAGCCTAGCGTCTGGTCACCGCCATTGGTCATGTGAGATAAGAAATTTAAATAAGATATAATACAACGACACTAATCAAACCGAATCTGATCGAAGGGTTACTATTTCATCTTGTGATTTCTTGATCTGTTAGGATTTAGTTACACTAACTGAATCATGGTTCCTGAGCGTTGGAATCATGGCCCTTGAGGGTTCTGATTTTCCCAAAATGAGTGTTTTGAGATTACCAAAATGAGTGTTTTGAAATGGCCGACTTGAGCATTAGAGATGGGAGTGTAACGGTGGGTGAGAACATGAATAAAAGGATAATGCCGTGATAGAGATAGGTTTTTGTTTCTATGAAAAACAAGTTGAACTATATGTAATGGAGAATACAACATGAATAGAAAGAGATAGAATAGTGAAGCATGATCTGAGAGAGGAAGAAAAAGCCGAGGTGTGCAAGCAAAGATAGAGCAGAAGAACAGAAAGTGCAAGAAGATGTCGGAAGGAAGACACTAATGTAGGCAGAGCAGAGCAGTGTAGTAGAACAATGATGAGACTGGTAAGCCATTGATTAATACTATATCACTATAATTAATTTCAATAACAAAGATTTATATCTAAGGGTGGTAGGGAGGTGCTAGGGAGGATTGTTTTCCTCATAGTTTCAAGTGGGTTCTTGAACACAGGGAGTTGTAGCTTCCATTTGGTTGAAACTTGAGAAATGAGGGTGGCAGGGTGGTGCAAGGGAGAATGATCATTCTCTGTTACACAGGTTGGTTCCTGTGTGACTGGAAGTTGGTGCTAGAACACTTAGGGATTTGTTGCTTCCTTCTAGTGGGTGCTAGATAAACCAAAGATTTGGCGTTCCCAGCAAGTTGCATCTTGTAAAATAGAGGTGGTAGCCTCACAAAGAGTTGGTTCTCATAAGAATGATAATGTACAAAATATAAAGACTACTTATCATATTAAGAAGAAGAGGTTTTCTCCCTTTATGGTTTTCCTCAGGAATATCTGTCTCTGTATACTTCATGTGTGTGATTGATGTTGAATACTCTGTTAACTACTTCACTGAATTATTGTGATCATAATTAAGTGTTCTCTAATGAGTTTAAAATGGGTATAATTGTTTAAGAACAGTAACAATTGTTTCACCTCCCCCGCCCCCGCCCCCTCTCAGTTTCCTAACAATTGGTATCAAAGTCGGTTCCTTTTATCTAAGGGTAGATCCTAGAGCTTAAACATGACTAGCCATGAAGGAACTTCAACCAATAAGGCCCCCCTGTTCAATGGAACAAAATTTGTCTTATGGAAAGTTAGGATGAGAACCTACATAATGGATTTAGGTGCACATGTCTGGGATGTGGTAGAGACTGGTTATGTAAAGCCAGTTGTACTAGCTTCTAAGGATGACAAGCTAGAATTCAACTTCAACACTAAGGTTATAAATTCTATTATGAGTGGGCTTGCAGAAGCAGAATTTGTAAAAGTTATGCACTTAGAATCTACCAAAGAAATGTGGGACAAACTCATTAGCAGTTATGAAGGTAGCGAGAAGGTAAAGGATGCCAAGGTTCAAACCTACAAACTATAGTTTGAACAACTAAAGATGAAATATGATGAAACTGTTGGGAAGTACTTTCTGAGAGATGAAAAAATTGAGGAAGGCTCTTTAGTTCAAAATAATTTGAGATCTCTGCCAGATAGGTTCAACCCAAAGGTCTCTTCTATAAAAGAACTTAATGATCTAAAAACTCTGCCTTTTGATCAACTTCTAGGAACGTTGACTGCATATGAAATGAGGATAGGTAAAGATAAACCCAACTCTAGAGAAACATCATTTAAAGAAGATGAGAATGAGGATTCTGAACCTGATGAAATTGAAGCAAAATTTGTGAGAAAACTAAAGAAAGGATTAGGCAATTACCAAGGCAAGTTGCCCTTCAAATGTTTTAATACTGGAAATATAGGTCACTTTGATTCTAAGTGTCCACACAAGAAGAAGGACCAGAACTCTGAAGGTGAAGAGCAGTACAAATTCAATAGATTTGGTAAAAAGAAAAGTTTATGTGTAAACAATGATGACTCTTGAGGAGACACAGATAGTGATTCTTCTTGTGAAGATAAGGTTAATGAATTTATGCTTATGGCCAAAGAGGATTATGATAATAAAATCAAAGGAAGTGATGTTAATAATCAAAAAGTTGTGTCTGACTTGGAAGGAGAGTTGATCAGTGCTTAGGAAGAGATTGACAGACTCAGACTTGATAAGAGAAATAAAAAAACAATTGTTGATACAGTTCAAGAAAGACAATAAAAAACATGATGAAGAATACACAATCCCAAGAACTCCACAACAAAATGGATTAGTTGAGAGGAAAAAAAGAACAATTCAGCAAATGGCCAGGTCAATGATGAATGAGAAGAACATTGGTCAAACCTATTGGGTAGAAGCAATACACACAACAATCCACATTCTTAACAAAGCCCACCTCAGACCACACAGTGACAAGACACCTCATGAACTGTGGTATGGAAGACCTTCTTCAATCAAACACTTCAAAGTCTTTGGGAGTAAGTGTTGCATAAAGAATAATACTGAAAACCTTGGAAAGTATGATGACATGGATGACGAAGGATTCTTCTTAGGATATGCTACCAATGGTAAAGGATATAGATGCTTTAATAAAAGATTGCATAAATTGGTTGATTGCATTGATTTAAAGGTTGATGAAGGAGTCCCAGTAAGAGAGTTGAGCAATATTGAGTCTTCTACAGAGGACACAACTGAAGCTGAAGATGAACAGGTCCAAGAATCAAAAGGAGAAGACTTTGAGTTAGATACAAATACTCAGCAGGACTCAACCCATGAGATCAAGACAAAGACACCCTCCAGAGTTATTAGGAAGAATCATCCTGAACATCAGATAGTTGGTCATCTAAACCAAGGAGTTCAGACAAGAAAACAGTTGAATAATGTCCCAGAACAATATCAGATTGCCCTTCTGTCTTTTCTTGAACCTAAAGACTTTAATGCAACCAATGAAGATGACCATTGGGTTAAAGCCATGACTGATGAACTTGACCAGATTGAGAAAAGCAATACTTGGGAGATGGTTCCTAGACCTGAAGGTAAAAATGTCATAGGTTCCAAATGGATCTTTAAGATTAAATTGAATGAGCAAGAACAAGTTGTCAGGAAAAAACAATATTAGTCTATAAGGGCTATGCATAGATTGAAGGACAATATTTTGATGAAACCTTTGCACCAGTGGAAATATTGGAAGGCATCAGAATGTTTCTTGCATATGCATGTCATAAGAACTTTAAAGTATATCATATGGATGTTAAGTCAACATTTATTAATGGAGATCTAGAAGAAGAAGTATATATGGAACAACCTGAAGGATTTTCACTAACAGATAATCCTGACTTTGTCTGCAAGCTGAAGAAAGCCTTATATGGGTTGAAACAAGCTTCTCATTCMTGGTATCATAGACTGGATAAGTATCTTCAATACAAAGGGTTCAAGAGAGGAACGATTGACAACAATCTATATATCAAAACAAAGATTAATCGGTTGCTCATTGTGTTGGTCTATGTAGATGACATCATATTGGSAAGTAATAATTCTTCATTGGTACAATGGTTCATTTCTACAATGCAGTCTGAATTTGAAATGTCTATGATAGGGGAACTACCATTTTTTCTTSGTCTACAAATTACTCAAAGGCCTGAAGAAATATTTCTTTCTCAGGAAAAATATCTAAGAGAAATTTTGAAAAGGTTTCAAAGGGAATATTCTAAACCTGTAAGCACACCTATGGTCACTAGATGCAAGTTAAGCAATGATGRTGACTCACCTAATGTTGTTCAAAGTTCATATAGGTCTATGATATTTATCCTATTGTACATCAAAGAATGTCGTCTAGACATAATGGATGTTGTTGGAATGGTAGGAAGGTATCATTTTGCACCTAAACAGAGTCATTTTCTAGTTGTCAAAAGAATATTCAAATATTTGAAAGAAATAATAAACTATGGACTATGGTATCCTAGGAATCAGAATTTTCAATTATCGGTCTATTCATATGATGATTGGGATAACTTCATGGATGAAAGGAAAATCATGAGTGGAGGTGCATTCTTCTTAGGATATTGTCTTGTAGCATGGTTGAGCAAGAAGCAAGGTTCCATTTCCTTATCGACTACTGAAGCTGAATACATAGCAGCTGCCAGTTGTTGTACCCAAGTATTATGGATGATTCAAACACTTGCAGACTTGGAGGTAAAGTATACTGCACCTATCCCAATTCATTGTTATAATACTAGTGCAATCAACATGTCAAAGAATCCTGTATTCCACTCCAAGACCAAGCACATTCCCATAAAATACCATTTTTTGAGAGAGAAGGTCACCAATCGGATTTTTTAGGTTCATTCTATTCCCACCATAGGAAATATTGTAGACATATTTACTAAACACCTAGCCAAGACACCATTTGAATATCTCCATCAGAAGATGGGTGTCATCCCTTCTCTCACCTAAGAGAGTCCATCCTGTAAGGGGGAGTATGTGTTGGTTGAATATATGATACCTCCAAAAAGTAATGCAATAGATTAGGGGGAGCATGTTTTCTTTGACATTGATGTCAAAGGGGGAGGAAAGGTCTAGTCTGGATGCTAAAGTTGGAGGTATAAGAATAATAGTGCATTCTTTCAGGGTTTCCATCAATGACAAAGGGGGAAATTGTTGGCATATTTTACAAGAAGAGTGTGCTTGTCATTAATGGCAAGAACAACAAGGACGATGGAAAAATGAAAAGAATAATCTCAAAGGACGAGAAAATAGTTCACAGAGATCAAATCTTAGAAGGAAAAGCATAAGCTTAGGGTGAGAAGCCTCAACAACTGTCCGCTGAAGAAATTGACCGTGTTGATTATTAAAGAGAAATCCCCCTGCGGACAAGTGTATTCTCTCGAGGTCCCTTAACTCTTAAGACCAAGACAGAAAGTGATTAACATGGACATTGACTTCCTTTTAGATCTAACCAAGCTAATGAATGAAAGAGAAAGAGGAATATATGTACCTTATGAACGACGTTTGTCCTTGCAAAGTCTAGGCTACTCTTCGATCTTGAGCCCCTTGATAGGTCTTGCAAAACAAAAAAAGGTACAAAATACTTCTTATTCTACTAATATTAGCTCAAAAATAGATCCATCTACTGTAGACAAACTTATATGAAACAAGTACAAGTTTGAAAGAAACATGTCAAGCATTGATTGTATTAAAGAGAACAAAATGTTACTTACAACCATAGATATGAGTGCAGCAGCTTTGTCGAGTTCTCCTTGTACAAACCCTTTCTTAAACAGTCCACACATGGAATGATGATGTTCCAAATGACATCTTCCTCATGATATCATAAGTTAGATGCTTCACAATACTTTCCTCCTCCTTTTTCACCATGAGAAGGCCTCCTTATATAGGCTTGGAGAGACCCAACCACTTGAGATATCTTTGGGGTAAGTTGAGGATTCTCCTCCTTCAGTTATGGATATTCCCTAAGATCATGACTTGACCAAGGATTTGAATCCAACTACCTTCATAGATTGAAGGGTTCTCTCTCTCATTCTTCTCAACAAACCAAATTTCACCCAGAAAAGGTAACACTCCCCCAAAAGGGGTACCAGACCATTATAACGCTCCCCTAAAAGGGTGCACAGAGAGACAATACTTCTTGTCAGTATATAGGGGAGCACTCCTCTCCAAAAATATCTTTTGAGTGAATTTTCCAATGGCAAAAGGTTTATAAACTTTTTTAACCCACTCCTCTTCTTCCAAATCAGTTGTTTGAGGTTTTTCAAGTGTCCTTCCGATGTCATTATAGGCACGACATAGATAGTATGGGAGTATTATTTTTCTGAAACTTGCAACACTTGTGACCAAAATGTGACACTTGTAATATTGATAACGACGACACTAGCCCATTGTCGTAATGAGTAATTTTGATGTGTAACAGATTGCCCCCCAAAGTATGAAGTTAGAAGATGAGAACTGATAATTGAAATGATTTTCATACTTTCAAGAAAGGGTACGGACTCAGAGAACCTGACAAAATTTTCACACAACCATCAAACAAATGTTAATACATGCTTCAAACCCAAGGCAGGCATACATATGCTTTATTGATAGAGACTTTCAAGGTATGGCCGCCATAAATACGTTGTGGATCCATAATTATATTGATAAAAGGTATAGCCACTGAGGATACAGTGTGGATCTATACTCCTTTGAACTGATCATAGCCACAAAGAATACACAGTGGATCTACAAGATGAAAATACATAGTCATGACCAATACAAAGTGGATCTATGTAACAATATACGTGTCAATGTTCAAATAAACCTTCGTCGCAACCTGGGGCAATGTACATATAGGAGTGATGACTCAACCCAGGGTCTTCTTACCGATCTTGATGTAGTATGAATCTAACCATGTGAATAGATGTTTTGATGTTGAACATGGAAGAAACCACTTGATTACCAGTCAATGAGGTGAATCGTTAACAAGCGCGAGGGAGATCACCATTGATGTCAATGATTCCAACGGTAATTAGTACATTCCAATGAACCTGAATAGATGAGCTGAATTCGAACATCCCTGGAATAATCCGATCAAAGTTCAATGATGTTAACCCAATGTTGAACGTGAAAAGGCATGTCGTTAAGGCATGCAGGTCCCAAAGTACCAACTGGTTTCTAAGTTTAGTTCCTGGATAATATGTTGAAGTCGACAGGAATAGAATCGTCGAAAGAGGGCCTTGATGTATCCCTCATCAATGACAAGAAACTGACACAGAGATGTAATTGGTGGATCAAATGAACTGACACAGGTATTGAAACAAGATATTTGTGATGGATGACTCTCGAGGCGGATATTTCCCTTGAACACTGGGGCACAACAGCAACAACATGACATGGACCAAAACACGATGATGTAGTGGATACTGTGACTTTCGTCGGGTGACCCAAAGGAGAAAGAAAAACTCAGAGGATTGGTTCAATGCAGAGGTTCAGCGGATTAATATGTGCACAAAGACAAAGTTCCATGTTCAAGGGTGACTCTAAGAGTTACTAGTAATGTTCTCAAAATCTGCTTGTCTTGCTTCCTTCAATTTCCCCCCCATCCAGATAGATGAGTACCTCTTTTTAATTTAACGAGCTCGAGGAGGGTAACACATGCTTGATATAACTCACCTTTGGTAAGTTCCTCTTCCTTTGTTTAACAAACTGGAAGAAGTAATAGTTTGGTCCCATATGGGCCTTTCAGTGTATGATGGTTTAACAAGCCCAGAGAATGTAAACTCGTTGGTTTTTCATATTTAGAGAGTCTGAAAATAACTTAAAAATGACTCCAATGTGGTCCTTTTTCATAATGTTAGTCTCATGAGGCCGAAAAAGAGATAAAATACCACTCAAAAGACACCTTTTCAAACTTTATAATGACTGTGAAAGGAAGAAAGAACACTCGCCAATCTTTTCATGTTTAGAGAGTCTGAAAAGAGCTTAAAGATGACTCCAGGGGGTTCCTTTTTCATGTATCCATATGGGTTTGAAAAAGAGGTAAAAGTTTACTCGAATGCATTCTCATGTATTTATGAGCACAAGAAAGAACAAAGACTAAGATCAGTATGCCCCCAGCTTGAAATCTAATGGCTTAATTCTAGAATGATCATCAAAGGCTGGAGACATGCCCTCCAAGCTTAAATTCATTCACTGACTTTGAGGTTGTCACCAATTTCCCTACTAGATGAGAAAAAGGAGAAGGGTGGATGAAAAGAAGGTTCAAGAGAGGTGACAATTTC
>SNQJ01S0091752.1:18701-32793 GCA_010110895.2 Picea sitchensis | reverse complement strand
TCTACACTCATCTATCCAACATTCAGTTCCATTGCAGACTGCTCTGATGTCTCTCTTCAAAACCAAACCAAATGTTAATCCTCTGTCTCTTCCACCACCCCAATAACAATGTCCCAAACAACTGTTGATCCTCTATCTCTCTGCTTTGCGGTATAGCCATCACACCAGGTTTGGCCACGCCCGTCTTCACAAACGTAAGATTTTGCACGAAAAAATAAAACAGAGCATCATACTGCGAAGTATGAATGAGGTTGTAATATTTGTGATACTGCGAAGTATGAATGAGGTTAAACTTTCATCTCGTAAATGACCAGTCCCATCACTGACGGAGCCTGCGGTCGTGAATGCCATAAATAGAGTTTATTGATTTCTGATTCCAATATCCGTTGGCGCTCTGCCCACAAAAGCTTCTCATATCCGTTGGCACGTTCTCCCTCGCTCCACAAAAGCTTGCGCCGTCAGCACGCTCCCCACTTCCATCCATACTCCGTTAGCACACTTGCGTCGTTAGCACGCTCCCATCACTGACTGAGCCTGCGGTCGTGAATGCCATAAATACTGACGGAGCCTGCGGTAAATAGTGAATGCTATCACTTCGTTTATTGATTTCCGATTCCATATCCGTTGACACTCTGTCCACAAAAGCTTCTCATATCCGTTGGTACTCTTTCCACAAAAACTTGGGTCGTTAGCACGCTCCCCATCTCAGTTGGCACTTCCCCACAAAAGTTTCATCTCCGTTAGCACGCTCCCACTCCTTCCATCTCCGTTGGAACACTTCGCAAAGAACTGAAAAACCTCCCAAAATCATTTGCTTGAACTGACAAAAGCTAGCCTCGGGATTAACAAAAAGCTGGTAAAGAGTTATTTGCGTGTAACAAAAAGTTGGTAAAGAGTTATTTGCGTGATTGATACGCATCAAGACTAACAAAATTTATAATGGGCTTTGGACTTTTAAACTTACCAAGTTGACCACTTGTGGTGTACCAGCTTTGTCAAATAAAACGGGATGAGATTCGCTAGGGTTAATGTTGTATATTTTGCATTAAGATCTTTGAGGTTCATTTTCTTATCTTAATTTATTATTTGGGTCTATCAGCATTTAATAGCTTATTGGCTTTTGACTTTATTTGTGATTAATGAGATTGAGTAGTTGGGGTAAGTAGCCCATCAATAAAAAAATCACAAATGTAATCATCTAGGTTTTGATAAGAGAAATAGACATTTGACAAGTTAATATATCTAGTAGGTTGTTTTTCCTTTTTGTCTCTAACCCTTAAGGAAAAAATTTGTTAAGTCCTCGGACAAGTTAACTTTGACACAAACCCTAAGTTGAAGCCTAGCTTAAATAAGTAGTTAAAACTCATGACATATAAATCCACCAATAGGGGCCAAGATTTTCTATAGAAAATGGCATAGTTGCATTAGGAGGCCAATAATATAAACTCAAACTAGGAAGGAGATTTGGGTTGCTTCATCAACAAAAAACCATTCACTTGGACATGGAAAAAAATACCACTAATGTGCTTTTTATAGAACCACTAGATGCACTAGATGACTTCAAAAACACAAGTCTTTTCAAAACTAGAAGATATAAAATCCTTTAGTCAAGTTGTAAGTATGGATACACTTCCATCCATGTGGCTTCCAAGCCTCCCTAACCTTCCTCCTAATCGCAATTTCATCCAAGACACAACCCACAAAATAAACCAAAAGAGTTTTCCTCCCAAAATTTATTGTATACTTTGTCATATTTAAATATGTATATGTCAATATGGATCTCGTCAATTTTAATATTACCTCGTAGTACACCTTAGGTAAAACTTCCTTGTTGCCTCTAGGAGTGACATCACTACTTCCAAACCTTCATTTCAACTTCTAAAAATAATGATGGAATTATTAAGCCTGGGGGTATCCATTTATATTTACCCCAAAAGCCTTATGCTAACATTGTAGGAAACCAATTAGAGATACCTACACCAAATTAATTGTGAGAAGACTAAGATTAAATTTGTCATGGATACAAGATTTTATGCAATCTTTAGAGCATCATGTGAACCCTAACTCTCCTTTGATTTTTATTTAGATTTAGTTCTAAAAACACATTTAGATTAGACAATCATAATAAATTTATCCTTAAGTAAATTAAGGAACTAAACTTAGATACCCTCATAAAGAATCTAGAGATGTAATCTCCATTAGCCTAGTAGAATCATTAGCCTAGTAGAATCATTAGAACTAAAATAAGACCAAATATAATCCTACAAATTGTTCTATAATCCTACAGATTATTCTAGATGGATTTACCATTAAACTATCTTAGATGTTTTGTTAAACAAAACTTAGAGACATAAATTTAAGTATTTAGCCCGGGTGCTTTCACTTGGAAAACTTTGGTCAAACCCAAACATGGTTTTTTATCTAGTCGCTCATCCTTGGAGGCTTGTTTCCTCACCATTGATTGGTCCACTTTTTATATCCACCAACCAAAATGCCCCTTTTATAGTTACCCTAAAAAACCTTAAACATGTGTTTTGGTTATGTAGCTTCACTAAATTTGTATAGAACTAGGTTTATAAATTTTGTATCAAAATCTTGGAAAACTTTGGTCAAACCCAAATAAGGTTTTTTATCTATTGCCTCATCCTTGGAGGCTTGTTTCCTCGCCATTGGTTGGGCATCTTTTTATATCCACCAACCCAAATGCCCCTTTTATAGTTACCCTAAAAACCGTAAACATGTTTTTTGGTTATGTAGCTTCACTAAATTTGTGTAGAACTAGGGTTATAAATTTTGTATCGGAATGTTTCTTACCCCTATATCATGGAAAGTCGCTCTTTTAGGAAACAAAATACACTACATTATGGATTTTCAAGAAACTTGGAAGTTCAAAAGAATTCAAGTTTTCTTGTCTGGAAGAAAATGAATGATTGTTTGTTTAATTAAATCTAACTTACTCATTTTTCTTGGATTGATCATTAACTAATTTGTGCAAATATCTATATCTATATTTCCATGTATAGAAGATAGAATTGGATGGACAATTTTGATAACTTTTAATACTTTCAAGAGACAAACTTTATTAGCATGGAGTAACTTCCACATGTTTTCTTTCTCAGAAAATAATCATTTTATTATTTATTTTATTAATAATCAAGGTTAATGTATGTATATGAAGGCCACGTTGACATGTCTTCGCAAAATGAAACACAAAAATATTTCATAAAATGGCATTGATATTTGATGATTCCAAATTGTAAAATTTCACTTAGTCACTTTCGGGAATACATGCTAAAATGCTTCTAAACATATGGCTCTAATGACCATTAAAAACATATGGTTTCAATGACCATTAAAAAAACATAATTAATCTGATTATTAACATGTATTGAAACTTATTATTATACAAAATTCTTAAATTAGGGGTGACAAGTGTGTGGGAATGTTTTTGAAATCGAGGAAAATCAAGAAGTAAGTTTTGAATGGGGATTGGGTGAAGCAACCAATAACCAAGCAGAGGCATTAGTGGTATATCAAGGGTTAAGGATTATTGACTCGAGGTAGATAACAAAGTTAATTGCCATTGGAGACTCCAAAATAATTATCAAACTTATTCATTGTTCTTCCTTGTCAAATGGCTATTTAGCAAGGCTCTCTTGACGAATTCAAAAACAAGTTGGTCGCTTCAAACACATAGATTTTTCTCATGTTTTACAAGAAAGAAATCTTCTAGTGGAATGTTTACACAACTCTCTCTCGCCTAGGATTGCATAATCTTGAAGGTAAAAGGGGGGTATCCTTCTCACCAATACCCTAGATTATTTGTTTAATGGTTAACCCAAAGTTTTGCATGTTATCAAACAACATTGACAAGTGGCACATGAAATTAAAGAAGAGAAAATAGAGTTCAACGAGCAATTCATTTCTTGTACCAACGCACACACATTGGCCATTATGATAGAGAAACCCTTTCAATCTTGTTTTATTGCAATCTTGAGTGAAGGTGGGATTACTTGATCTATTTTGGGTCTAGGTGTTCAGCTTCATCCATGACCCTTTGGACACCCTCAAACCATTTCCATAAGGTGGTAATCATGGATGCACCATCCAACTTGTGCTCAATGATTTCTTGGAAAGGTTTCAATGTTTGGTTAATGGAAAAGGTGAGTACCTATGGAAATTGCATAATTTCATGTTCTCTAGTATTTGTGGGATATCATTTGGACATGGTAATGTTAACATTTCCCCCATCTTTATTAGTGAAACTATGGAAAGGTTTTAGGAGTTTGGTTTGTTGGAAATGTGAGCAATTCTATCATCTTTGTTTTGTGGGCTATAATTTGGACATGGTAATGTTAACATTTCCCCCATCTTTATTTAGTGAAACTATGGAAAGGTTTTAGAGTTTGGTTTGTTGGAAATGTGAGCAATTCTATCATCTTTGTTTCCCTCCCTAGTCTCTTTGTTTATTTGGTGGTGTGGTTTAGCATTAGGGAATTGGTAGTGGACACCATTATAGTGTCTATTGGCTCAGAGGAACATGAGAACAATGAGGAAGAATATCTTCTTCAGATGCCTGAGAAGTGCCAGATGAAATGGACTAGGATCCTCAACCTTCTCCAATTGAGCAAGAGGAAACAATCAACAAGAATGTCCTTAATTAACTTTAGATCATATTATGTTTTGTAAAATTGGTCCTTTTTTTAGGTTTCGTTTTTAGGATTTATACTATAAGAAACTCTTGGGCATCCTCTGCGTAAAGATAGTTTGCATCTTTTTAATTATTTTGCAAATTTTTAGAGAAGTTTTGAACTGTAGGTTGTTGGACAATCCCTCTTTTTATATTATTACATTGACCAATGAGGCTACAACATGTTTCTAATACAAAAATTAATTGTTCTTGTTAGTGTGTGTGTGTGTGTGTGTGTGTGTGTGTGTGTGTGTGTGTGTGATGTAAGGTGAAAGATCTTTGACAATGAGATCAAGGTTTTGATACAACTAATGTGATCATAGTTGAAATAGGATGTGGAATGTATCGTAGTGGACAAAGGGACATTAAAGTTATTCAAGAAAAAATAATAAATTCCATTTTTTAACTTTAGATGAATATACTTGATTGATCATAATTTCCATCAATTCTTCAAAAATTATATAAAAAGGATTGAAAAAAATATCACATTAGATATGAAACTCGATTCTATAAGAGTCATATATTAAAACTAGACTGTAAAATAAGGTGGTTGGTGTACGAGGATTCATCATTGACATTGAGGGAAACTAAGAAACTAAGTATGCTTGGGGGTTGGGATCTCCTCAAATAATGAAGTTGAGGTATTAACCCTCTTTAAGGGTCTCTTGTTCCTCAAGGCTCAAGGGATCTACTAGGAATCATGGTGGGTAATTCAATGATTAATATTAGAGTAGTTCATCACAAGTCCCTCCCTAAACAACCTAATATTTCACCTAGCAAAAATAATTCTACAAGAAGTACAAGGTTTTGGTAAGCTCGAGTTCTTCCAGGTTCTAAGGAACCAAGTGCACTAACAAATGGGAAAGATAACTTGGGCACAAATTGTAACATCCCCACTATAATCCCTAGTTTAATTAATGCATAATGTAGATATAACGTATGCTTCAGGCTGCTGATGTATATGTGAATTTTGTTTCTGAATTTTAATAAACAAATGTGATGCCGCTTGTTGGGGGACATGAACAGATATGGGGGTTGATTAATCCACTAGAGAGGAGGGGTCTAGAAAGGAGGTTTTTATCCATGAGCTCAATTCCCAAATCCTTTGACCTATTTTTAATGTTTTCAGTGAACCTTCTAATTTCCCTTTGAGGTGGAAGAGCCCAACTCATTGAATGCATGTAAGAGGGTGGGTTTGAGAAGCAAGTCACATCCCATAGTTATTTGGTGTTGATGTTTCTGGTAGCCGTATACTTTCCTCCTAATAACCTTTCTTAGAAGAGTAGAAGACCCATGAGTCAAAGGAAGACCATTGAATAGTGGAAGAACACCCGGGAAGAGAAGTCCACCTACTGTGAAAATAATAAAGTGAAATTAGAACCTCCGGGAAGAGAAGTCAACCTTATAAAGTGTCTTGAAGGATATAAATAAGAAGATGACTTGCTCATTTGAGACACACACACTCACCGTGATCTCACTCAAGAAGAAGGTGCTTATTTGAGGGAAGGAAGGAAGACACAACAAACTCGAGATTCCTTGGTTATTCTTGTATGCATTTCTCTGTAGCCTTGAAGAGGTGCACTACCTTTGTATGGTTTTGTTACTACAACTATTTGGTATGCTAGCTTTATCTGGTGCACTAGACTTGTGTTAGGTTTTCTTCATTATCAGTTTCTCTTGAGAGATGGTTCATGGTTGGATTATATTATTGACTAAATCTATCTAAGAAAGGTTAATGGGTTTTTCCCCCTCGGTTTGAGGTTTTTCCCAGGATAAAATATTGTGTCTTATTGTTCTTGTTTATGTTGTTCATATTTCCAATACTTGATATAATAATTAATGTAAAAGAATATCTAAGAACATTGATAAATCTATTGCTTTGAAAATTAAGAAAATATCTACATGTATCGATGAGTTGGTTCCTTCAATGACAGCCTAACAACTAGAAGGAACATATTAAGATTTGAAGCTGCACAATTATTTTTCAATCTCTGCTGAGCACTTGTTCCAAGTCGTTGGAAATAATTCCACTTTAGATCATTTCTCCCAACCCTAGTGCACCCCCCTGCAATACTCAGATTGGTTTTTGGTGCAGCTTTGAAATTTGTAAATTTTCATATCTAGGGTTTATACCAACAAAAATGATTACCAATATGAGTTGAGGATAGACTAGATGGAGTAGACAATTTCATCTTGAAGCATAGGGTACCTCATTCTAGAAGAGAATGAACTGTTGATCATGTCAATGAGGTTCTTCCAAAACAAGAAGAAGAAGAATCCAAAGAAAAATTCAAGAAGAATGAAGTCAAGGCCAAGAGGATAGTGAAAGACTCACTATGACCATTTGATACCCAATGTATCAAAATTAAGATACCAAAGGAAATGCTTGTTTCCCTAACCAGATTATATCAAAGCAAGAATACTAGTCGGAAGCCAACCCTAAGGCATCAACTAAAAAACGTAATGATGAACAAGTTAGAAATCGTCTCCAACTACTTTATGATAATTTCACGGATCAAGGACCAGTTAAAAAACCATTGGAGACTCTGTGGACGATGTGGAGATTGTAACTACTACAGTTAATCGATTTCCTCTTGGGACCCATTTTCTTCAAGGAATCAAGAAGTAAATTTCCCAAGTCCGATAAGTTGTACCCAAGAAGAATCTAGGCTGATATCAAAATCTCAGAATAAAAATGATGAAGAAAACCAAGCTCTTGATGCCGAAGGGAAGAAAAAGGAAGGAGAGGAGAGATGCCAGTCCAAAGAAAACCAAAAGACCATGTTATAAGAAGGATATGTCAAAAATCAGATGCTACAGTTGCCAGAAGTTGGGACATTGTGCATTTCAATGCCCTCATAAAAATTAAGGAAGAAAGCATCACACACATGCAATAGACATGGAAAAGTCCACACCTCATAAAAAGACAAAGGAATCAAAGGATAAAGAATATGTATTTGTGTCATCCCTTAAAGGTACTATCCCTCAAAGAAGTGATATTTGGCTCGTGGATAGAGGTGCTTTCAAGCACATGATTCGGTTCATAAGTTCCCTTACTAATTGATAGAAAAGAGTTCATCCCTTCAAGTGGAGCTTGGGGATGATTCTAGACATGTAGTCAAAGGAGTACGAGAAGCCTCCTACCAACGTGATTCAGATAATTCTATCTCAATTAAAGATGTATTGTTTGTACAAGACTTGAAGAAGAATATTCTTTCTATTTCTTTTTTAGAAGATAAAGGTTTCAGGGTAGCTTTTGTGTATGGCCAAGTCCTTCTATAACCCAATATTTCAAGCATAGATTTGTCTACCGTGATTGGTGTCTGAGAGGGAGGATTGTATACGTTGCGTGATCAAGTCAAGAAAGGGCTAGGAAATGGTGGAACAGTTACGATGGTGACCTGCTTAATGGACTTACACCTTGGTGCAAGATTCCACGCAATAATTGAGGATTTACCCTCCAAGGAGCCTAAGTGAGTTTGACCACCGTCTATTCCAGGTACAACGAAGACTTCCCTTCACCGTCACCTCATGTAAGTACCTAAAAGATTATGGCAACTAAAGACACCAACTCGCATTCAACCCCTGGTCGGGTACAATCGACAGTCCAGTTCGAACGTATGGGCAGGATAACAAGTCCGAAATCAATCTGAGAGGCTCCCACACATAATCGTGGGTATACCTTCAAGTGACCCCCAATATATGATCCGACCACTACAAACAGTTGAACCATGGAGGGATAATATCTGTAATTCTCCTGAATGGGACCTCATGCGTAACCCCTATGTGAGAGGCGGATCCCAGAAAACCTATACAAAAATTGTATTTGAATCTCCCTAGCTCATGATGCTAATGTTTGTTTTGAAAACTTTGGAGAGTTGTACTCACAACCTAATCCAAAGTACTAATCCTAGTCTAATGTTGGTGGAAGATCCTAAAAATAAAAAAATGTTCTAGATATTTTTTTAATTACCATTAATTTTACAATTGTTCTTTACTCAAAGGGTGTATGAAAGTGAAACTGATAGAACAATGACTCAATTCCCCCCCAAAAATGCATAAAATATGATAAGCAATCGTTTCTTTTCAATGAATACCTATTTAAGGGAAAGAAAAAGAGTTGTTTTCACTATCAAACACTAAATATGGAATGTCCTCAATCAATTCATTCTCAATAAAATCCAATGTAATGCTAAAACATTTTAGAAATTCCTTCTAATATGCAAACCAATCACTAAGATGTATCTTTGTTGTTTGTATGCAAATGATGATTAATTCAATGAAAAAATTCTCCTGCCAACTAACCTTTTAGATCAAGGAGATTCGAACAAGAATAAGAAGATTTCACACAAACAACACACCCTCTTGCTATGATTGAAACAAGCAACAAAAAGAAAACAAAAGATAACAAAGAAAATAAAAAATTTCACACAAAAGAAAGATGCTAAGAATAAATGACCTCAAAGAACCAAATGAGATGATTCACAGATTTATGATGTTCCTCACCACAATTTCCACTCAGTTAGATAAGAGAGAAGAAAGCAGTGGATTGATTCCAAGTTCTCAACAAAGGAAAAACTCAAAATAAGGAAGAAGGTCAAAAAATATATTTCTTAGAAAGCAGAGTGTCAAAGGTCAATAGGAAGACGTACTGAAGCACAAAGAAGTTGAGAAAGACTAAAAGCAGAGATTGGACTTCAGAAAATACAATCCTAGAAGGTTTTTTGCAAAGAAAAAGGTAGCGCTCTAGTGTAAGGGGCACCAGAGCATTATAACGCTCTGTGCAAAGCCAACAAGAAGTGTTAGCACTCTGATAACATAGGTAGGGGGGCACTGGTGTCTTAAAGTCCAGAAAAATGCTCAAAAAACCCAAAATCAGTCAAACTTTGTCAATCAAAATGGATGTGATGGAATAAGGATCCAATCAACATATTCAATCAGACATGTGGGATGAACAAGGTCTAAAAGAACAAAGGCTAAGACCAGGTCTGTGAGGAAAACCAAAACTGAAAGCTTTGATTATTCCCCAGTGGAGTTGCCAATTTTTGTTGAAGAGAAATCCCCCTACAGACAAGTGGATTCTCTCGAGGTCCCTAAACTCTTAAGACCAAGACAGAAGGTGTTTAACATGGACACTGACTTCCTTTTAGATCTAACCAAGCTAATGAATGAAAGAGAAAAAGGAAGATATGTACCTTATGAATAACGTTTGTCCTTGCAAATTCCAAGCTGCGCTTCGATCTTGAGCCCCTTGATAGGTCCTGCAAAACAAACAAAGGTACAAAAGACTTCCTATTCTACTGAGATTAGCTCAAACATAGATCCATCTACTGTAGACAAACTTATATGGAACGAGTACAAGTTTGAAAGAAACAGGAAAATCATTGATTGTATTAATAAGAACAAAATGTTACTTACAACCATAGATGTGAGTGCAGCAGCTTCATCGAGTTCTCCTTGACCAAACCCTTGCTTAAACAGTCCACACACGGAATGTTGATGTTCCAAATGACATCTTCTTAATGAGATCATAAGTTAGATGATTCACAATACTCTCCTCCTCCTTTTTCACCATGAGAAGGCCTCCTTATATAGGCTTGGAGAGGCCCAACCACTTGAGATATCTTTGGGGTAAGTTGAGGATTCTCCTCCTTCAGTTATGGATCTTCTCTAAGATCATGGCTTGACCAAGGATTCAAATCCAACTGCCTTCAGAGATTGAAGGGATCTCTCCCTCACTCTTCTCAACAAACCAAATTTCTCCCARAAAAGGTAGTGCTCCCCCAAAAGGGCCACCAGAGCATTATAACGCTCCCCTAAAAGGGTGCACAGAGCGCCAGTGCTTCTTATCAGTGTATAGGGGAGCGCTCCTCTCCAAAAATATCTTTTGAGTGGATTTTCCAGTGGCAAAAGGTTTATAAACTTTGTTAACCCATTCCTCTTCTTCCAAATTAGTTGTTTGAGGTGTTTCAAGTGTCCTTCTGATGTCATTATAGGCACGACATAGACAGTATGGCAATATTCTTTTTCTGACACTTGCAACACTTGTGACCAAAATGTGACACTTGTAATATTGATAACGACGACACTAGGCCATTGTCGTAATGAGTAATTTTGATGTGTAACAGATTGCCCCCCAAAGTATGAAGTTAGAAGACGAGAACTAAAAACTAAAATTATTTGCTTACTTTCAAGCAAGGGTACGGACTCAGAGAACTTGACAGAAGTTGCACAGGACCATTGAACAAATGTTAAGACATGCTTCAAACCCAAAGCAGGCATACCTATGCTTGAGTGATAGAGACTTTCAAGGTATGGCTGCCATAAATACATTGTGAATCCATAATTATATTGATAAAAGGTATAGCCACTGAGGATATAGTGTGGATATATACTCCTTTGAACTGATCATAGCCATGAAGAATACACAGTGGATCTATAATATGACAATACATAGCCATGAAAAATACAAAGTGGATCTATGTAACAGTATACGTTTCAATGTTCAAATAAACCTTCGTCACAACCTGGGCAAAGTACATATAAGAGTGATGACTCAACCCAGGGTATTCTTACCGATCTCGATGTAGTATGAATCTAACCATGCGAATAGATGTTTTGATGTCGAACATGGCAGAAACCACTTGATTACTGGTCAATGAGGTGAATCGTTAACAAGCATGAGGGAGATCACCATTGATGTCAATGATTCCCAAGGTACTTAGTACATTCCAATGAACATGAATAGATGAGCTGAAGTCGAACATCCTTGGAATCATATGATCAGAGGTCAATGATGTTAACCCACTGTTGAACGTGATGAGGCCTACCATTAAGGCATGTAGGTCCCAAAGTACCAACTAGTTTCTAAGTCTAGTTCAAGGGTAATGTGTTGAAGTCGACATGAATAGACTCGTCGAAGGAGGGCCTTGATGTATCCCCCATCAATGACACGAAACTGACACAGAGATGTAATTGGTGGATCAACTGGAGTGACGTGGGTATTGAAACAATATATTTGTGATGGCTGACTCTCGAGGTGAATACTTCCCTTGAAAACTGAGGCACAACAGCAGAAACATGACATGGACCAAAACATGATGATGCAGTGGATACTGTGACTTTCGTCGGGTGACCCAAAGGAGTAAGAAAAACTCAAAGGATTGGTTCAATGCATAGGTTCAGTGGATTAAGATGTGTGCAAAGACAAAGTGTCGTGTTCAAGGGCGACTCTAAGAGTTATTGGTAATGTTCTCAAAAACTGCTTGGCTTCCTTCCTTCAACTTTCCACCCATCCAGATAGATGAGTACCTCTTTTTAATTTAACGAGCTCGAGGAGGGTAACACATGCTTGATATAACTCACCTTCGGTAAGTTCCTCTTCCTTTGTTTAAAAAAATGGAATAAGTAAGAGTTAGGTCCCATATGGGCCCTTCAGTGTATGATGGTTTAACGAGCCCAGAGAACGTAAACTCGATGGTTTTTCATATTTAGAGAGTCTGAAAATAACTTAAAAATGACTCCAATGTGGTCCTTTTTCGTAATGTTAGTCTCATGAGGCTGAAACAGAGATAAACTACCACTCGAAAGATGCCTCAGGATCAACAGCGCCAATAGCGGCCAAGAGTATTCTACGTTGACTCGGACAGTGTTGTAGAACTTCTAACGCAGACATAGCACACGGTGCTTGAGCGAAATCTTCAACAATGTTGTAGTTATGGGTGGCACATGAGCTAGGATTAAAAGTAGCTTTGCGGATAGTGCTCTTAGGAGGGCATAAGATAGAGTCGAGTGTGGGTTTCTCAATCTGAAGTGGTCCAGATGAAGGATTAATCGATGGAAGACTAATAGAGGACGGTGATGGATCTGGTAAAGTACTGGTACTGTTAGTGTATTTTCCTTTGTCAGGGTTACCTGGTGTGTCGTATGTCTTAGAACGAGTGTTCATATTAATCCCATTAAACATATAAATATGTGCACTCGTTGAGGCCTCATCATGAGGATGGCTAGAACTTCCCTTGGGAGAGGGGGTTTGAGCAACCATGGATTGTTGCTATGGAAAAGGCTGAGTAAGCACAATGGGTTGTGAATTTCCTTGGAAAATTTTGGCCACTTCATTGCGATGTGGACAGTCTTGAGTGTAGTGATCGTCACCAAAAATGATACATAGGAATTTCAATTTCCATTGTGGCTGCTTTTCAGTAGCAGATGTTTGAGCTTGATTTTTTGGTTGTTCCTTGTTATTGGTATTTTTTGATTTATTCTTTGTCTTATTCTTACCATTGGATTGTTGTGAAGGGGTAGATTGAACTGCATTCACCTCAGAGATCTGAGTGTGAGGGGAGGTAGAGGAGAGTGTGGTCGATTGGGAAGTAGATTGAGTTTTAATGGAACCGATAACACCATCTGCATGAGATGAGGATGATGGCTTAGATGGATCGGTATTAGCTCGAGCAACATTCGGAAGAAAATAATACAAAGTATCAGATTGTGAATAAACCAAATCTAAGTACTGATCCCGAGAAATGGCTTCTTCCTCGGTGACCGCGCCACCCATAGCGACATCGCGAGTGATCAGGGGTAAAAGTGATTTAGTAAATCATTCCACCAATAATATGTCAGGAATGATTACCTTGATCATTCTTCGTTGTCGTCTCCACTCATGAATATGGTCAGAGATATGCATGGAGTCAGTTTGACTAAGGGAGGTCAAGAGTTCAATACCCGTCTCGTAGCGAATAGGTAATTGAAAGTGAGTGAGGAAAGACATGGCAAGGGATTTTAAATCATGAAAATAAGCATGTCGTAATTCAATATACCACTTTTCTACAGAACCCGTGAGTGTTCACTGGAAAAGACACAAGCGTACATAATCATCCATGAGAGAGTTTGATGAACACCACAAATGGAAATTCATCACATGGTTGTTTGGATCTTTGCCATATTTTCTGTCAAATTTAGGAATATCAGAAGGAAGTTTAGCTGGAATGACTGACCAAACCGATGAATGAAAAATAGGATCATTCGTTAACTGAGACAGGTCTCGGAGATCCATAGTCGCAAGGAAACGTAGTTGTCGGTTAATATATGGATGATACTGGTGTGGCATAGGAACACCAGTAGGACCATACACTGGGTTAGGTGTATAAGCTTAACCAGTGGGTCCTCCTGCATAAGGTTGATGCTGACCAGAGTACATAGGATTCGAGGGGGGTTGAGAAACATTGGAATAACCCAATGGGTTTTGAGCATTATAGGCTGGTGATTTGCTTTCCCATAAGGAGGATAAACATTTTTCCCTTTAGGATGGTAAGGAGTAGATCCTGGAGGTGGATACACATTAGACCCATGAGGAGGGTAAGGTTCTTGTCCCAGAGAACTCCAGGTGGTGTTTGGGATGCC
>SNQJ01S0091751.1:29085-61737 GCA_010110895.2 Picea sitchensis | reverse complement strand
TAACAAATATTAAAATGAAAGAAAAAAAATTAAATACACTCAATACAAAGACAATATATAATAATAAATAAATTACCATGGGACGATATGTGAACTCCTCTTCAACATGCCCATTTATCCAGCAATGTCTCTCAACTTTTTTTTCTTACAAGTCTTCTTCTGTTAAATCCCCTGCATTTATTGCAAGGGCATTCAAGTTTCGTAGTACCCTTTACGTCTAATGTCACCTTTAACCTAGCAATCCTCCTTTCATTTTCTTCATCTGTAATGTTGTTATTATTATTTGGCATTGTGATTTCATGTTACAAAAAAAACCCACTAAATATGCAATATAAGAACAATATACAAACATTTTCTTAGAGTACAAATGTCGTCGAATATTGACCCCATTTGTACGTTTATAGTTAATTAATCAATTGTCGTCA
Organism: Picea sitchensis; assembly: GCA_010110895.2. Lineage (NCBI taxonomy): Eukaryota > Viridiplantae > Streptophyta > Pinopsida > Pinales > Pinaceae > Picea > Picea sitchensis. The sequence goes on along the minus strand of SNQJ01S0091751.1, from coordinate 61,312 downwards.
TTGATTTACTAAATGTTCATAATATTTCTAGTCAACAATTACTCAACAGATCAAAATTAACCATACAAATATATACATTTTTACCGCATAAGCTTCAAAGCTTCACTATAAGAAAGTAAGAAAATCGTTAAACAATTATAAAAGACAACTAGGCCAATAGAAATTGAGTAGACATGTTCATATATACCTATTTCCTAGACAAATTAAATTTTTGTCCCCACAAAAAATAGGGCCTAAGTTGGGTTAATTAGCTGGGTTGATCCAATTAAAAATTAAAACGAGACAAATAAATTTTAAAAATTTCTAACCTTCAGAGTACGCCCAAAATCCAAGCTATATAAATAAAGAATTCATGTGAAACAAGGCACAAGTCATAGAAAAAATATTATTACATGTGTTGAACAATGATCATACAATTAAGCTCTTACAAATGTCACACCTACAATAAAATTGTCGATATCTATAACTTTCTTCGAACTTCTAATGTGTGTTTTGACCATGTCAAAACTGACTAAGTCAATGATCATTAGGCACTTTCAAATGGCTATATGGACATTTTTGAAAACCACAAAATTCATCGGTATATCGATGGAAGTTTGTTCTCTTATGTCGAAGGTGTGTCTCGATATCGATGAACTTTCATCGTTATAGCGACCAAAGTTACGTCGATAGATCAATTAACTTTCTTCGCAAGAGAATGAACTTCCATTGATATGTGGGGTACATTGCATCGCAAAAGCGATGGAGGAATAATATAATCAAAAGTACGACGAATATCGGGGAGCCCCGAAAAAAATGAATTTGCGACGATACAATTAATTTAACCCATATCGTCGTAATATTTTGTCAAATTTTGACCCAATATGTATGAGTGATACTAATACTCACATGAATCCTTTTGAAGCCGTCTATGGAAAAAATCCACCATCATTTCTCTCATACATGCCAGGTGTCTCCAAGGTTCAGGAGGTTGACAACAACCTTACCGTCTGAGCGACCATTCTCTATACCCTCAAAGAAAATGTGGTCATGGCTCAGAATTGCATGAAGCAACAAGCAGATCAAGGTCGTTTCAAACATCAATTTGTTGAAGGGGACCAAGTGTTTCTTTTTCTACAACCTTATAAGAATACTTCACTGAAAGTTGAACACTATTAGAAACTTTCTCCCAAATTTTATGGTCCTTATACAATTCTCAAGCGAGTGGGGCTCGTGGCCTACCAGTTAGCTTTGCCCATTCATTCTAAGATCCATCTTATTTTTCATGTATCATTCTTAAATAAAGTGATTGGAACTAAGTGCCAAACTCAAACCAGTCTCCTTGAGTTGGATGAAGAAGGTTCCATTTGGTTGCAGCCACAAGAAGTCTTGGACTAGTGAGACCATTGTCTCTATCATCGAACCATCAAGGAAGTGTTAGTTCAATGGAAAGATATAAATCCAGAAGATGTTTCCTAGGAGTCGATCACCATTCTGCAACAATTTCCTCATCTCAAGCCTTGAGGACAAGGTTGTTCTTCAAGGGGGAGGGCATGTTAGGGACCCAACATCCATAACCCCTCACGTAGGTAGAATAATATATTTTTCATGTAATAAAGGCTGATATTAGTTGATAAGGCCTATTTAACAATGTGAAGAAATCTGATGTAAGAATACTTAATAAAAGCTTTTGCTTTTAGAAAGATATTCCTCTAAAAATTTCTTTAGGAGATAGAATTAGTATAAATAAGAGTAGGAGGCATGAGAAAGTTGTTGGATTACTGAGAGGGGGGGTGAATCAGTAATAGAGCAATCTAATCCTTTTTAACCATATAATGCAAGTGTTATATCAATGTAAACAATGAAAAAATGAACAATCATACACATACACAGTACACCAATGTTTTTACGTGGAAACCCAAAGCGGGAGAAAACCACAAAATGTTTTTTCTTATATGTCTTGAAGAATTACATTCATTGGAAGAACCAAATTCCTTTGTTTTCCAGCTACAACTAGAAGGAGGCTCCAACCCCCTAGCTTCTCAGGCTACAACCAGAAGGAGGATACAACCCCCTATGTTCTCCAGCTACAACTGGAAGGTGGTTACAACCACATGTCCTTGCCCCGTCCAACCGCCCTGACGTATAAGTGGAATTATGGAACCAATGTCACACTATCACTGTGAGATATACAACTGTAAACCTGTACCAATAAACCTGCACCAAACAACATGTACCAATAACCTGAACCATGTATCAACCATGCATCAACATGTACCTCAACCTGTACCATAAACAAGTGCATCAACCATGCACCAACTTGTACCAAACAACCTGTAATGAACTTGTACCATAAACAAGTGCATCAACCATGCACCAACCTATACCTCAACCTACAAACCTTCCTTAACTTTAACAACAAGAGACTAGAATTTTCATCAAACTTTACTTTAGTCTCACATGACTATTTTTGGATTAGTCAACAACCCTAATTTGAAATAATCATAACTATGTACTTGTAATGAATAAAGATATGAAAATAGTACACAATGTTCTTTAGTGTGTTTTATGCAATTTCTCCAGGTTTCACTACTTGGAACCTCTCAGAAAAGGAGTTATAGCAAAAATGGCATACCTTGTTGAATTCTGACTTATTCTAGAGAGTGAACTTGTAGAGTGTGCCCCGCACAGAATATTTGTTGTATAGATCTGAAAATTTTACATAGAATACTACAGACTGTACTCTAACCAACATAATTTTTCTTACTGAATTTGGATCTTTTATGAATAAGTTATGACGTTTTTACCCAAAACACCTGTTTTAGACTAGTTTCAGGACTAGCCACAAACCCTATTTGACACGAAGTGTAAATCCAAAAATACAACGACCCACAAGTTGATATTTGTACCACGGATACTTGGATATGTTTCCTCAATGGCCTCCCAATTTCACGGTCTGAATCATTCTAGAAAAAAAGTTATTTTGAAAATGGTGAGATGACCTATAAATAACATACCTTAGAAAGCATCATCAAAAGAATTATCCTCCCTTGAATTTCAACCTTCTTTACTTCACCTTCCCTCTGAAATTTGGCTTAGATATTCTTTGGTTACCTCAGTCACCTGTAGATATTCAATATGCCCAAGTTTGTTTTAAATGAGAGAGTCTTTCCTCTTATTTATACTCTCCAAGTAGCTTCCTTAGAAGCATCTTCAAGGCCACTTTGTCCACATAGTCACCTATGTCCAACTTTGCCCAATTTCCCATTTGTCCATGTATCCAATAGCCACTTGACCACTTAACCCATTTTCTTCATTTTAGGGTTAACCTTCTTAAAACCACTTCCATAATTAGAAAGTTCTCCATTTACTTTATTATTTAAATAATCCTCCCTAACTTTGTCACTTCACTTTATTATTTAAATAATCCTCTTTGATTTTGTCACTTCACTTTATTATTTAAATAATCCTCCTTGACTTTGTCACTTCACTTTATTATTTAAATAATTTCTTCTTTTCCAACACTTTTACTTCTTTGACCTTTTTGGGGCTTCAAGCCAATCATATGAGATCCTTCAATTTAGTAGGTCATAACTCTCAAACCGTGAGGGAGTTATGTGAAGCGTTCCATATATTTAGGTAACATGACATGTACTATCCATATAGAATAGTATACATACAAATATATCAAAATCATACCATTCTCCCCATCAAACAAACTTGGGGCCATTACCCAAACTTGGGTCCATTACCCAATTTTTTTTCTATGGGGATTTCTTCAAGGTTGATATCAATGACAACAATTAATCAACAATATCCCCTTCCAGATTAGTGGAAACACTCGTATGCAATACTGAAATCATATCCTCATGCTCCCTGGAACCATGCCTATCTTATAGCGATGACCATCCCCACGGAACCATGCACCATCTTTGTGATAGCGGCTCCCCTGGAACCATGTTGCATGTTGTGATAGCTCCCCATGGAACCATGCCTATGTCCTCTGCATCTTATAAATCTCTCCTTGTCATCAATGGCAAGGTATCATTCCATTGGGGCTTCTCCCCTAACTGACTCGTCTGATCTACCAACCTTAATTTTCCTCTTTATGGTGTTTCCTCCTGTATACATCTAAGACATATAAGATAATCATTCAAAACCATTCATTTTGGAGTAAAATAACTCTGAGTCTCGTGAAGATACTCCAAAAACTTCAGTGGAAGGTTATAGATGTCTTCCACTTATTCTTTGTGCCCACATATTCAACTCGATGTTCTTTTTTGCAGCTTGTTCCGTAAGTGATATTTGATTGGAATGTTCTTAGATATACGAGGTGCATCAGGTTCTTTGAGATATTGATGGTTCTTATATTATCACAATATATTAGAATAGATGTAATCATACTCAACATGTATATATGGCAGAGTTTGTTCATCCAAAGAACATTAGTACAACATGTTGTTGCTGCAATATAATATGTATCGGTTCTTAGATAAAGATATTGATGATTGTTTCTTGCTTGTACATGATATAAACCTCCACCTAAGTATAACGTTGCTCCATTGTTGCTTCGTCGATCATCAATACAAAACGCCCAATCTGCATCTGTGTAGGCAATAAGTGATAGATCCTTTACTTTTGGATACCACAATACAAACTCTTATGTTCCTTTGAGATATGAAAATCCTCTTCACTTCTAATACATATGATTCCTTTGGTGTTGCTTGAAATCCTTCCACATGTCCAAGCACTTTGCATTACATACAGCCTGAACATTGTCACATATAGTAGGCTACCAATCATTGACATGTTCCTCGATTTATGAACTTTGAGATCATCATCTTTGCTCCAACTTACTGGTGGTTTGCATGGGGTAAATGGCGATTTGTAATTTTCCATTACGAACCTCTTTAGCAATTCTCTAATATAATTGATTCCGGAAATAAAAATTCATGGTTGCTTTGACGTATCTGAAGACGAGGAAAGAAGGATAGTTCTCCAAGTAATGACATTTCAAATTCATTCTGCATGTCCTTTGCAAATTTATGAATTAACCTGTCATCAATTGCTTCCAAAATAATATCGTCAACATAAACTTCATTTAATAGAATACTATCTTGAGTTACCTTGATGTAGGGTTGTTGTATGCACTTCCTTTTTAAATACACTGTGTAGATATTTATCGATTATAGAGTACCATGCTCTAGGAGCTGTTTTTAGACCGCCTGAGCCTTGTTAAATTTACACACACACAATCTATTTTCTCTGACAACTGTAATCCTTTTGTTTTTTCAATGTAAACTTCTTCTTCAGTTCCCCATTGGAAAAGGTTGATTTTTCATCCATTTGATACACTTTAATATTTTTGGAGCATGCATAAGATAAAACTAATCGTATTGCTTCCATTAAAACTTGAGGGCAAGAAATGTCTCTTCAAAGTCGATTACTTCAACCCGTGCATGTCCTTTATACCAATCTATCTTTTTCCTTGTAACATGTCCACCTTCATTCAATTTTTTCCTGTATACCCACTTTGTGTAGATTACATTCATATCCTTTGGTCTTGGAACCAATTCCCAAGTGTCATTTTTTTCTCCTATTTGATCCAATTCTTCATCCATGGCCTTATTCCAAACCGTGATGGCCTCTTCAAAGCGAGGTTGGTTCAATTGTAGGTAGGAGTGCTAGGTGTGTTTGTTCTTGTGGTGATTCTTCTTCTAGTCTCAACTCGGCCATCTTTGTTTCCAATATGATTTGAGGATGATTCTTTTGTACTTTCGTCTACTACGTATGGAGGCACTTGTTGAACTTGCTCTTTTTCTTCCATCGAGATCCTCTTCATCTTCCCTTCTACTCTTTTTCATCTTCTATTTCTTCTTAAGTAAAGTTGTTCCATTGATTCATTTTCTTCTTCCTTTAATTATTGTCTACATGTTTCATCAATTGTTACATTGATTTTTTCCACAACTTTGTTCAATCTCGGGTTGTAACCTTGTATGCTTTCCTTGTACTTAGTAAACAAAGTACTCATTTGTCCACATGAAGTCAAACTTTCTGACTACGCCATCTTCTCTTTGATGTAATTTGCTCCAAAAACTCTGAATTTCTTCACATTTGTTGGTCTTCCTTTCCATAGCTTCAAGTAGAGTTTGTCAGTGTTGTTTACGAGCATTAATTTGTTTTGAATGTTGTTGGATGTAGACCAAAGAGGAAAAGAAAATAGGTTTTAGGAAAAGCATGCATGAGAGGCGGCGGCTAGAAGGAAAAGTAGCATGTGTGCATGCATGGAAAACCTAATGATGGTAGGGTTAGGGTTTTGGTAATGTATTGTAAGCGAATAAAGAGCGGAGAAAAGAATATAAATAGCAATAATTAAGTATCATAGAGGGTTGGCTTATTGTATTGTTCTGATTTTTTTACTATTGTAGTTACACACGAGTTGATGCGTGTAATGTTTTAATTTATTATGATTTATTTTGTATAAGTTGTTGAGAGCTGAGAGGAGAGGAAGGAAGGTAGATCTTGAGGGTTAGATCTTAGGTTGTGGATCTTTGATCGTCAGGTCAGCCTCATATAAATCTTGCGACTAAGAGATTTGTAAGCATCGCGGCATTGTAGATCTGAAGGAGCTATAATAAAAGAACTGAGAGCCAAATCTTTTATGGGTGTGTATCCCAGAGGGTGAACCATGGTAACATATGTGTCATGTGATGAATGAATGCATATCCTTCTTGTCTTAGTGTTATTATTATGCTTAATGAATGAATTGTTACATTTCACAAACATTGTTGTGACTATTGAGAATAATTGTTGTGTTCTTGCATAGTAGGTGGATAATAGTATGTTGCATGTACAAGTTATAATAATGGTTCAATAAATAGCTCCCTTATCTCACTCAATCCTAGGTTGTAAAACCTGAGTCTTACATCCACCCAATAAATCTATCTCGGGTGAGACTAAGTGGCGCATGCGTGTGTTGTGTTGCCTTACGGTTCTGAGGAAAACCCCGATAGTTCTGAACTTTGTTGTTGGAAACCTAAAGACATGAACCCTTGGTCAATACAAACTAAGGCAATTATAGTAGTTAAAACCAACAAATGGTTATGTTGTCATTGGTAGGAACAAGAGGGATTGAGTAGACGTGATAAGTCAAAGATCTGTCGGAGGCTAGGGAGAGGAAACAATGAGCCATTAGAAGGGAATTTTGGACCGTGGAACCCCACAAAACTAGAGATCAAAAATTGGCTAAGAACTAAGGAGATGATTTGCATAGAAAGACAATAGAAGCCCTAGACTAACACCTCTCAAATATCTTGAGAAATAAGTGTTTACTTATTTACACAAAGAAGTATTTTTAGCGATTTTTTCCACATCTATTGCAGTAGTGGATACTAGGTTGAAGGATAACCATGCAGCGAACCAGATTCAATAGATAGAGTGGACCCCAATACAGATAGAGCAACTTCAGCAGGTGAACAACAAATTCACCCACGTGTGATTTTTGGTGGATAGTATTGTGGTAGAGCTTTATACTTGAGTTTCATGATCGACCTAGCAGTCGTCTGTCTGTGGAGAAAAGAATTTCGATGGACCTAGAGAAGGTACATTGATTGTTGTATAATTGCTTATTAAAAGATAATGTTATATAACAAAGGTGTAATGTGATGGAATCATCTGACTAAACTTCCACTGCATGGGGGTATGGGGGGAAACACTAGCAGAGAAAGGAGAAATGGAGGAGGAAACGACACGGGAAAGAAGGAGGAACCCTTGGACAAAATCATGATGGGCGATATTGAGATCAAGCATATCATGTATGATTGGAAAGAGCGTGTAGCAGTACCCTACCAATATAAGGTGAAAACCTAGAAGAGATTTGTAACCCGAGGAAAGGCCAGCAGTGATAGATGGAGAGGTAGAGTATCTTGGGGTTGTGGAAAAGATGAGAAATCACGAGCACAACTTTATATGAAAGAAGATGAAGGAGGTCCAAGAATGGGCCGGAGAAGAAACAATCCTATCCCTTATCCCAATGTCGATTGTGGAACCCATCAACCCATTTAGACTAATACACCAAAGAGAACACCATAGTTTAGACCTTGAAGTTCCGGGAAGCATTGAACTGACGGAAGTACATCTACACAAGGAACAACCATTGGAGGAGCCAGTTCAAAGCAACACTAGTTAGGTATCTACACTGTGTGGAGGTAGTAGTTCAATATTTAGGATGGTAGGACATGATCCCAACATCAGGTTACCAAAATTTTTAGGGGAAGCAGCAGAAGACCCTGTGAAGCATTTGTTCATTTGTGCAAATATCGTGGAGGCAAAAAAGATCACGGATGAAGATACCAAACTTGCACATCTAGATGTGTGTCACTAAGGGCCAGCACTAGGCGGTACATGAGTCTAGACAAAAAGCGGTCTCTGGACAAGGAAACTGGAAGACATTAATAAGTTACTAATAAATGAGTTCCATAAGCCTAGCTCAGAAGATCATTACATGAATGAGATGATTGAAATCGGACAACCGAGATATTTTGTATGGGAGATTGATCAGAAATTCAAGCAAGCGAAGGGAAAGTTAAATACCTTATGACCGATATGCGACATCGACACTTGTTTGTCAATTCACTACTCACACACTTAAAATACCCATTGCAACAAAAAATTTGAGGCCATGAGTAGAGGCTCTGTAGGAAACCACTGTTGGAATAAGACCCGGTGATTACCGGTAATTGAGACCAACTATCAAAGCTGAAGGAGGACTTGAATAATTTAACATTTTAGGTTGAACGAATAGACAAGACAAGCGAGAAGTCGTTTTGGTGTACCATATGTCGGGCGAAAAGGTACCACAAGAAGAATGTCCAACATTAACACAGATATATGGCTACGTGCAGGAATGGAATCCATTACCAACGGGAGGACCATGGTGCAAAATATGCAAAGCGGGTCTGATCCTTTATCGCATACGATGATGTAGAAATACTAGACAGTCCCAAAAGGTTCATATTGCACCTTTTGCAAATTAGTAGTCCATGACGACAAAGATTGCAAAAATATGGAAATGATGTGGGAAAAAAACATCAGACACATACAGGGTACAAACTGAAATGATGACTGGGAAAGAAATGCCACAATTCAATCAAGTTCTAGCTCCATACAACACTACTAACAACCATACAATAACGTACAACCACAATACAATATGGCACAGCCCCAGTACAATATTGATTACAATCAGCTTATAAATATAATGCGTCGAGAGGATCGGCGAGGATCTGAGAGGGAGGAAGAAGAAAGAGGAGGGTTTGGGCAATTGTTAGAGGACGTGGTTTGTCTAGCCCATCAACAAGCGGGACATTATGCAAGGGAATGTCCACTTCCACCAACATCTTGTATGTAGTAGCGCATCGAACCATGATACAAAAGAATGTCCAACACTACTACTAGTAATATCCAGAAAGAGGAACCGGGAATAACCAAAATATTCCGGTGGATTTCGAGCAGGAAAGCGAGGGATGAAGGGCGAAACATCAATATCATTACCCATGGAGAGGAGCTAAAATAGGTACTGACAAAGGTTGACAGGAACCAACACAAAAACAATGGGTGAATAAGAAAAATTAACCAAGGAAACAATTTGATGCACATAATGAGAAGCCAATATTTAAGGAGGCTTGATTAAATTTCATAGGAGGACATGGCATCACGACTTCAAGCTGGCAGCAAAACAAGGAAGAACGATGCGAGATGCACTCCATCGATGGTCATACCAACAAGTAAACCATGGGACAAGTAAGTATAATAAAAGGCATTTTGCAATCACGTGTGAAGGTATTAAGTGATCCATCATATGTAAAAATATTACCCAAAATATAATAGAAAAATTTAGCATTGAGACGGAAGGAAAGATAGAACCAAAACGTTAAATCCGCCACAAGAAGAAGGCAAAGGAGGAACTTTATTTGAATGCCAACATTTGGAGATTTCAATATGGGAGATATCTTGGATCTAGGATCTAAAGTTAATGTATTACCAAATAAGACATGGAAATGCATGGAGAGCCAACGTGCGGATATTCACATGTTCAATTGAAACTGGAAAACCAACACATAGTCCTACCAATATGTAGACTGGAAGGAGTGACAATCGACCTAGATGGAGTTCGCATTAAAGCCGATTTTGAAGTCATTGAAATAGTGGATGGAACAACACCTTATCCAACATTCTTGGTTTGTATTGGGTGTTTGACAACCGGGCCATAATAAATTTGAAGACAGGGAAAATGACATTTGAGTCCAGGGAATACAGGGTCATCGTTCCATTAATCCCATTAGAAGGGGAGAGGTTTATAGAACCCACTTGACTGGACTTAGAGAAGAAATGACGGTTATGCCAGAACCAGCGATTACCCGCGGCGGACTACGTAAGCCCAGCGCGGAGGGGATACTCAATTGGCGGAGCATTACTTCATGTTGAAATAGGTGAGATATAGGTTTTACAAATGAAACCAGGACCATGAAGTATCCACAGAATATGTGCAAGAGCCGATGCACAATAAGATGGTGAGCACATCGGAAGAGTACCAGTTTTCATGGAATGTGGTTGGCTATTCTTGGCACGGTCGAAAGCCGAAGTCTTATAAAGAACCAGAGAGATGGTTATCGCGATCTAGCACTCAAGTCCTACATAAGATGGTGGGGAGTGCACAAAGAGACAATCACAGTTGGTACCAATATGTCGGTTGCTTAGCATAAGGTTCATAACGAGAAAAAATAAGAAGCTTGATGATGGACATGGGTCACCAGCAGAACACTTGGAGAACTGTATAGCACTGTGGAAAATGACACCCTGGAAGAATGGCCTCATCATTTCATACACACTCTGGAGGGAATACCAACGAATTGGTACACAGACCATGAATTGCAGAAAGGAACCTGACTGGGCGACATTGCAAAAAACAATTGTCCACTTTCATTTGATCATGAGAACCCCAACATGATCTGACTCTCAATATATTAGAAGGGTAATATTCATCAAAGAACCAGTAGAACTTATCACTGAAGAGCAACAATGGAATAAGCAGACAATCAAGGCATTATCTTGTTACATGGGAAGCAGGATGAAAATAAGTCGCGTATTGAGATTGAAGAAAGAAGAATTGAAAGAGATATGTGGAAGTACCACTGAGTAAGGAAGTCATTTTAAATAACGATCCAAAAGTAAATAAATTCAACATTGGGACATCCCAACATCCCAAAATGGTCAACGTGCCAGATTACTGGGATGCACAAATAGTGGAAATCATAACAGAGCTATTACGTGAATACAACAACTTGTTTCCCACAACGACACCTTAAGTGGAAGGTATGAGCCGAGGAGAGAGATAGGAGATGAAGATACCTGGACACGAAGCAAGATCCATCGAGGGCGACAACCATGTCGATTGAACCCAATATACAGAAAAATTCCAGGGTCGGCCAGGATGCTCCAATGACATCATAGAATCGGTGAAGAATCAAAATGAATGGCACGATGGTAGTATAGGACGAAACAAAGGAGGATAAGGGATATGTGTCGACTTGAGAGTTGAGCGATACATGCCTACCGCTGACCGTTCCCCACCGCCTCATATGAAGTGTTAGAAAGCATTAGGAGGACATGAAGCTTACTCGTTCACTAATGGATTCTCAGAGCTACCATGAGATCAAGATACGCCTGAGGAAGACAAATACAATACACGTTTCGCGATAGAATGGGGATCTGCAATACATAGTCATGTGATTTGAATTTGAAAAGGAGTACACCAGCAATATTCTCCAAAGTAATCATTGTTGCATTTAAAGAATTCATGCACGAGTTTCTCGAGTATACCTAGATGATTGAATGAGCCTATAGTTTGTTGAAAGAACATGTATAAGTCTTACGACTTATGTTAGAAAGACATGAGCGATTGTCAAATATCATTGAATATAAATAAATACATATTGAGAACAACATTTTGGGATACCTATTGGGCCATATAGTATGCAAACAAGGTTTATTAGTAGATCTTGCAAATATTGCATTAATTGTTAACTTTCCATCACCAAGAACAGTCTGTCATCTAAGAGTGGCATTGGGACACATGATTTTCTGAAAATTTATCAAAGTGCCTTGCGGATCCTTTGCACCGATGAAAATCTGCTAAGAAAGGATAAAGGATTTGATTGGAGCAGCGGGTATCCAACGGTCTGGATACCTAAAGAGAAAATATGGTCATCATTCGTCCGATATTAGTATTTCAGTTCCGGAGAAGATATTCCACGTCCATGTAGACACATTAGCCATAGCAGCAGAGGCCTAAATTGTGTCCGACCGAGGGGCGGGGGACTTGAATCGCGATAGCATTTGCAAGCATAAATTTATCAGAATCATATGAGAACCTGATAACTATGACACTATAGAGAGGGAAGGCCTTGCTATGGTCTATGCACTACAAAGTTCATACATTACTTATTGCGAAAACACTTCAAAGATGTTCACAAATCACTCGGACCTGAAATACCTAGTCAACAAGCCGGTGTTGGGGAGATATCTCGATGGTTACTCCTATTTCAAAAATTTGACTTTGAATTAATCAAACTGGAAAAATTGAATGTAGGGACTGACCACCTATCAAGGATACAAATGGAGAATAAACTATGAATTTAGAAGACAACTTCACGGATGAATATTTATTTTGATCTGAGATCATTGATGAATACTTTGGAATATCATTAGAGTGCCCGAGCGCATATTGTTCCACAAGAAATTATAATACGTAGCCAGAAAGAAAAACTGCCACGAGGCATTCCACGAACTATCAATGATTGCATGACACTTATAAAAATGGGCATAGATAGCATCTTGCGAAGATATGTGTTGGAACACAAAATAACAAGGGTGTTAGCAGAATCCCACGAGGGAATAAAAGGAGGTAATGTCGCGAGGTAAAAGTACCCTTTGAATATTTTTTGCATAGGACTATGGTGGCCAGCGATTCCGCGAGAGACTAAAGTACTTCCAAAGATCGCGATGCTTAATGTCAAAGGGTAAACCAGAAGCCAACAAAGGGATGAGATGTCATTGACCACAGTAACATTCTGGGCATTGATAGAGTGGGCAATATAATTTTGGGACAAATCAACCCACGACAAAGAAGCGGGATCTAGGTACACATTATCCATAGCGTGAGAATATCTAACAAGATGGAAGTCACACCCGGTGAAGAGTTACTAGCATAGAAAGCAGTAACACATTTTCTATTTGAAAAGAAGTAATCGCACTATATTTAGGTGCCGAGAAGTTTTGATGAGTGACCAAGGCGTACACTTCATAAACAACACCATTAGTGCTATGGCCCGAATATTTTTGAAGTCCATCATCGAGAAGAGTACCGCATCACTTACGAATAAGTAATCTTGATTGACATTCAACAAAATCACGGAGGAAACAGCGACAAAGATCTATACGCGTCAACGGATGATTGGGACCTCAAAGTACAAACAATATTATGGGCACTCTGAGGACTACGTGCAAAAGCGACAAGTCACACCATTTAAAGCGGTCTATGGCTAGGAAGCTGATGAGTGCCATTAGAATTTTTGTTACCCATCTTACGCATAGCAGCCATCACACAAATGAGAATGGTAGCGATTATAGGAGGCTGAATGGGTTAATGACCATGGAGGAAGAATCAATCTTAACAAGATTCCACCAACAAGTTTGAAAGCAAGAGATAAAGCTTGGCATGATAGACACATCAGAAACTTTTTAAGGAAGGATATCTAGTACTAATGTATGACAACAAATAGTTCGGCGCAAGCTTCGAGAATGCGTGGTTAGAAGACATCACGAAATCAAATCATCCGCAGTTTGTATAGTTAAGTAACATGGGCTAAAACTCGAGAGGATGATCAATGGGAGCGAATGAATATCTACAAGGACGATCGATATCCACCGTCTTTTAAAAGAAAAAAATAGTATATTGGAAAAGAACCAAAGATGGCGCAATGTGCTAGAGGTATAAAGGCCATGCAAATTTAGAAACACAAACTCAGCGAGGAGAAGGAAAATGACCACATACAAGAAACAAGTTGGAAAAGGAAAGTTGGCAAAAGCGGGATGACATGACAACACTGGCTGGAATTAAAGAGGCGAAAGGGTCGATGGGATGCCACATTAATGGTATGGCCCCGGAGACAACAAGGAAAAGTAATGGCAAGTACAAAAGAACCAGAGGTGCATTGAAACCATAATTAAAGGTGCGGTAAAGAAGCCGCCAATAGAGAATCCTCCTCATCAAGCTTCATGGGAAGCCCATACACCACATGGGCACGGAAAATAGTCTATTAAGCGGCAAAATAGACAGAGAGTGATGGAGGCTAAAGAGCATAGAGTGATTTCACATAGATCATAGAGACTGTTCGAATTCAATAGACATTTGACATTCGCTGCCATGGCACCGCCTAAGCAAGAATAAGCGAGCCAGACCGCCAGGAAAACCAAAGTTGAGACTAGGTCCACAAGAGACGAGGCGGAAGAAGGTGAACAATAGTTGTTGAGATCGTCAATGTCGATAAAATCCCATCCCCAGACACAACAACGATGACCCCTACACCCATATTGGAAGAAATCCAAAATCCAACACCAAAGGGAAAGAATATAGACATACCAACAAAAGTACAAGAGCCACAAAACCAGGATGCAGAAACCATGAAGGAGACACAACCATAGAACACCGAAGAAGCTCCAAAAACCAATGGAACAATGACGAATTAGGAAGCAATGATTGAGCCGGACAAGTCTCAAACAACCATATCATAACACCCACCATAAGGGATGGTCAAAGATGTATCGTCTTGGATGGACTGGTATACAAAGGAACAATCAGAAGCCACTGTAAATTCAATCCAACCATCATAGGTGAAGAAATGCAAGATACAGATACCCAAATCACCTCACAATAAACCGGCAAAAAAAATCATTCTACCTCGCATACCAGATGAGGTGCATGTAGGACCAAAGCTACTGGGTCACACCGGGAAGCTCAAATACTCAGACAATGACATAGTAGACGAAGACAAGCTCCCGAAACTTGAAAAAAGAGTATACATCGAGACGGTGGGCACGAGTCGATTTGGGGAACCACTTTATAAACCACTCCAATGGGAAACAAGAATTTTAAGTCTATTATACCTACCACACTTTGTTAGAGGTCAGTACACAAGAGGGTGCATCAAACAGTTGTTAGTAGTCATGCATGGCGGGGACATCTGGTTGGACAAGCTTGTCCTCGATAGATGTAGAGATTATTTCTAGTATAATAGGATTGCCATCTTAGGGTATGGATCTCGCGCAGTTTCTAGATGAAAAACTAGGGAAAAAACACTAGTAGAAGAGATGAAGAAAAATTACGTGATAGAGAGAGGATCTAGAGGGATCATTGCTCGAAGTTAATGGTTAACACAATTGGAGTGTGAAATATTAGCACCGCGAAACGCTAGAAAATGTCGGCGAGAGGCAAGTCCAGGCGGGGTTGTTAGGTTGCATCTCCAGTAACTCAGGAGGCACCACGGTGAGTTGGAGCACCGCGCCCTCTTGAACTTGTTCCTAGATGGCGTTGCAGATATAGGATCTAGGCACAAAGTTTCACTATTCATGGTTGATCATTAACCTTCATGGGATGGAAAGAGCCAAGGTATGTAGTTTTTGTACCAGACCACAGAGCGAATCGAGCGAAGATGTTGTTGCTCAAAGCGGGCCGGAGCTAAGAGAAAAAAAGGTGAGCGGAGCCATCTTTTGGAAAGGATACATCTTGACCTACAGAATCCATCTCAAGATGTGAAGAATGACATCGATGGTAGATGCGATATGGGACATTGCCAACTTTAGAGACCACCGGCATACAATGTGGATCTGAGGTGTGCAAGGGTGTGATAAGCGATGGCCTATAGATGTTCACTACATCACAAAATTTGACATCGACATGGTCATCAGATGGAGGATTCATCCATCACTCCAGATTTGCGAAGAACAACAAAATAAAGTGGGAGAAAGCGTGGAGCTCAATCAAGTGCCAAGAGACAAGAAACGGGCCGGGGCAAGACTAATACCAGACAAGCGAAGGGCCAATGAAGAGCTGAGGTTTCGGAGAGGAAGGGGAAGAAGGAGAATACGTAGTTGGCCAAAGAACAATAGAAACAAGATGAGGGAGCATAGGAGACCAACCTAAGTCCCACAACATAGGAACCGGGGGGGACCAAGAGGCCAGCTACACAGGGCGAGGGAGGTGTGTGCAAGAAAACAAAGGCACAAAGAACATCTCTAGAGCATATGATCATGGATGACAATGGGGAAATGATAGCCTAGATGGTCCAAGATTGTCTATCTGAGGAATTCGACCATGTTTCCGCAGAGATAGGATTCAAGAGGCCCGACAAACATCGGTATCTCCTCGAGAAAAGCGGGAAGGGAAGACAACAAGCGTGAGAGCAGAACCATCGGTGCCCTTGAGGAGCCGGAAGAAAATTTCAATAAGAAGAATGATATCTAGTCCATACAATACTGCAACTGAATGTAACATTCCACATCACCCTCAGTGTATTTAGCATGGGCGAGATTGAGGCAAAGCACCTACGAGGACTTAAGCGAAATCCAACTGGTGTTGACGTGGGAACTACACAAGTTGCAAGTTAGCATAAACCGTGAGGTATAGATGCAGGAGAATGCGAAATTGGTCAGTGAAGCAGGCAACAAAGAAGAGGGGCATGTTGGAAATAGTCTATGAGCAAGATAAATATGATACCCAGGAGGAAAGGGAGCACATAAAAATATTGGAGTAGAAAGTGGCAGGAAATTATGAAAAAATTCCAAAAACGTGCAGGAGTGATGAAATCCGCGGCTGACAAAAGATTGATCGGATGGCATGCAATCGATCGATCAAAAAGGAGAATCGAGAATCTCGAGACAACTCACCAACCACTCCACCCGAGAAGTCAAGGGTAAAAGCGGGGAAGCAGCGGTCTGATTGCGGAGATGAAATTAGAGTCAGCCTGATGGCGGACTTGCTAGATAAAGCAGCACGACTTTGGACTAAGTTAGAGGAGGATAGGTAGGTACAAAGGTGGGACAAGGAAGAGGAAAGGATCAATGCGATGATCCAATATCTCAGCCGAAGGCAAAAGGTAATGCCAATCACAAAGCAGCGTCAAAGGCATAAAATGAAATTACGGTAGAGATCTCACCGCAGGTGCAAACCCGCGAAGCTTGGGCAACAAGATCAAATGGAACCATTGCAAGAGTCGGTGAAGTCTGGCACAAGCAGAGGAAGCAAAGGCACATATAGCATAGACCCAAGCAGAGTGTGTAGGGTTGATCAGTGACAATATTGTAGTGCAAGTATTGGATGGACTTAGGGAGAAGACCACACAAGCTCATACGCAAGCAAATAATCTCAGAGGAAAGTTCCAGGTGATGACCAGGGAAATTGATGAGTCACACAAAGGATAGGTGGCTTAGGACGAACCACATAATGGGTGTTGGGGTCTGTTGGAGGTAGGCCAAAGCAAAAATCAAAGCGGTTTGGGAAGAAAGCATGCATGAGGAAAGTGGCGGATGGAAGGAAGGCAGCAGCTCGCATGTAGGGAAGACCTAGATGGTAGGGTTAGGGTTTGGTAATGTATTGTATAGGATAAGGATCCATAAGCATATAAATAGTGATACTTAGGTATCATAGGGGGTTCAAGGGGTTCAGAGTATTATCGGGTTTAACTAGTTGTTTATGAGTTGTTGCGATATGTAATGTTTTGTTGTATATATATTTTGTATAAATTGTTGAGCTAGAGGAGAGGAAGGAAGGTATAAGGTTAGATCCGCAGTACGGAGCACAGTACTGATCTAATCTGCCTCATATATATCTTACCCGACTGAGAAGAGTTGTAAGCATGTAGCATTGTACATTTGGAAAGACTATAATAAAATAGTTGAGAGACAAATCTTTGTGTATGTAGCCCGGGGATGGGGGTGAACCACGCAGTAAAAGTTGTTTTATGTGATGAATGAATGCATATATCTATGTCTTTATTAGTTATTATTATGCTTATTGAATGAATTGTTACATTGCCTATTAAATATCGTTGCGATATTGAGGGAATAATTGTTGTGTTTACTGCATAGTCGTGGATAACAGTATGTTTCATGTACAAGTTATAATAATGGTTAAATATATCTCCTTATCTCACAGCAATCCTAAGTTTGTAAACACGATCTTCTGACCACCCATAAAGTTATTTAAAGCGTGAGATTACTTGATACGTGCGTGTTTTGTTTCCTTCTGGTTTACGAGAAGGGCCAATAGTTTTAGAGGATTTGTTGGAAACTTGAAAAGACATAAACACGGGTAAATACAAACTAGAGCAGTATAGTAGTTTAAAAGCAACAGAGTAATGTGAAGTGTTGTATGCATTTCCTGTGTCCAAAATATATCTGTCAATTTGGAATCCATTAGCATTGTTGAGCCATTTCTTATCTTGTCTTGTTCTTTATTTCAACAACTCCATTATGTTGAGGAGTGTCCTATGCAATGAAATTTTCTTTTTTATTCCATGCATGTTGTAGTGGTCCATAAATTCCTTTGAGTGAACTCTCCTCCATTATCAGGATCTCAAGCATTGATTTTGAATCCATTTCATTTTCAACCATTTCCTTGTAGACCTTGGAAGTTTTCAAAAGCTTGATTTGTTCTTGAGAAATCAAGCTGCGGTCATTCTTGTATAATCATCAACTAATAGCAAATTATTTCTCTGCTTTTAAACCCTTTGTTGTAGTTGGTCCAACTAGATCAATATGCACAATTTCTAGTGGTCTTGTGGTTGAATATTCTTTTGATTTAAAACATGGTCTTTGTTTGCTTTCCTTGTTGACAATGCTTGCATAAAATTGATTGGTTGGTTCCTTGATCTTGGGAATTTCTCTTATTGCTTCCATTTTGCTGACTTTGACATTTTATCAAAATGTGTGACCCATTCTTCTATGCCATAGCCAACTTTCATCTTCCTTTCCTAGAGCCTTTTCATTTCAATTTCACTTAATACATATATGTTGCTTAAGTTATCGCAGTTATTTGCAATCAATTTTTTGGTTTTTTCTTATCTAGCACTTTTGTAGATGAAAGTAACTTTATAACCTTGGTCACATTTTACTCACACTTAGAAGATTATGTTTCATATCTTCTACTAGTAGAACATTTTTAACGTTGGTATTCTTGTCCCAGTGCGATGTGCCTTTTCCAATGATTTTAGTTGAATCATCATTTGAAGGATCTTGATCATCTCTTTCCTTTATTAATGTAGAAACCTATCTCTATTATTACCTATCATGTGTTTTGAACAATCAATGTCAACATACCAACCCGTTTCTTACCTTGGCTTGTAGAAGCGGAAGTGTGCATTCTTCACTACTATCTTGATTACGCTTTCTTATCCATGTCCTTTTTGAGGTTCATGTCTATGACTATTGTTGTTATGTTGTGGTTCTCTGGAGAGGGATTGTCATTACGCAATCTTTGGCCATGTGTCCAAAGTTATTACATTTTTAATAGAATTCCCGCCGGTGCTCAAAGATTCAAACTGTTGTAACTTTTTCTCTGATGACTCAATAGGCCTTCTTGGATAACCTTTTGTGTATGACTTTCCAAGTTGTTTATGTTATTGTTGTTAGCTCTACGCAGTCCTGACTTTATGTCCAAAATTATTACATGCATAACATAAACAAAAAACATAGTTTGATACACGGGAGTTTAAGATCTTCTAGAAGGAGGTACTCTTATAAATTCCTTCTTATTCACGAGGCCTATATGTTTCTATCGATTAAGATTTGATTCTGAAATCTAAATCTTCTCCATGGAGAAATTAATCCCTGTAATTTCTTTGTAGACCTTCTTATCCCCTTTGATTGTTTACGCACCTTTTGGATATGTTTCTTGTTACATTGTTTTGGAATTGATCCCTTTTAAATGCGATTGTATCCAAGTCGGACTTGTCATGATGAGTTCTTATTTTAATAATGTCATTCAAAACTTTTAGTTGTTCTACATATTTTTCTTTTGAACATCCTTTCTTAATGTGACAATTTTTGCTTCCAAATTTCCAATGATCATGTCTCTTCCTTCTAGTTGTTCTTTGAGTGCTTCTTCCAATTCTTTTATCTTCTTCAATTTGAACCTTCAAATTTGTGATGATTCATTCTAGTTCCTAAGTGTCTTCTTTCTTGTCTAGTTCGGCTTAGGTTTCTTGTTTTTCTTCTTTTTCTCTTACGATACTTCCTGGCACACAACAATTCTTCTGGGTATTCAAATTCTACCTCTTCATATTGTCTTCTTTGGCTTCTTCATATTCTTCTTGAAAGGTCTTATTTATCAGAGTCTTCTACTACCATGAATAGAACTCTTTACTGTCTCATTGTCACTAACTTCATCTTCATCGATGAGATGTATTCTTTGGTGCATAAGCTTTTATTGGCTTTCTTTGTGGTTATTTTTCCTTTATATGTTTGTTTTCTATTTGAGTAACCTTCATCATTTCTCTTTTTCTTATGAGGACATTTGTTTATCAAAATGACCAATGCCATCATAATTAAAACAAATCAAGGAAGCTTACCTCTATACATGTCGTTGGTTCCTTGTTCAATCTTGACAAAGTTAGTGCTTCTTTTCTTTTTTGCTTTCCTTTTTTCTTTTGACCTTTTGGATGCTTTGAAGGTTGGTTCTTTAATATCTTTATTTTCTTGTTAGGTTCTCATTTCATGTCTTTGGCATGAAGATTCCATGTAATTAAAGTCCATGCTTATTGAGTTTAGATCGCTCTTTATTCTAGTGATAATATTTTAGAGTCAAATCTCATAGGAATGAATCTTAGTACCTTTTGAACAATTACAAATTCTTGATTTCTTCTCCCAAACCAAGATTGCATTCTTGTTTCATCGACTAAGTAAAAGTAGGCTGCAATGTTCTCATCTTCCTTCATCTTTCGTTATTGAACTGACCTCTGTAAGTTTGAAGCTTTGTTGCTGACTTTTGAATCTCCTTCATAAATATTTGGTTGTCCCAAATCTCTTTAGCAGTTTTACTATATTGCAACTTTGGTGAATGTCGATTCTCCAAGACCATTTTGAATTGTTGGTGTTGTGTATCCATCTACAATTGATTGCTAATTTCAAATCCTTATACTTATATATGTCTTTATCCTTATGCTCCAAAATGCATACTTTCATCCATCAAATTGTGGTATTCCATTTTTTATATGTTGTTGCTCTCCATGATCTACCTTTGGTGGTTAGTGATTTACGAAGGAACACATACGATACCAATTGTTGATTCTTGAGAATTGAATCACTAATAGAGCAATCTAATCTTTAACCATATAATGCAAGTGTTATATCAATGTAAACAATGAACAAATGAACAATCATACACATACACAATACCCGAGTGTTTTTCATTGGAAACCCAATGCGGGAGAAAACACAAAATGTTTTTCTTATATGTCTTGAAGAATTACATTCATTTGAAGCACCAGTTCTATGTTTTCCAGCTACAAGCGGAAGGAGACTCCAACCCTAGTTTCTCAAGCTACAATGGCACGAGGGAGCTCAACTCCCAATTCTCTTGTTTGCAACCCGGAAGGGATACAACCCCCAATGTTCTTAGGCTACAACCACATGTCATTGCCCCATCCAACCATACGGCGGTATAAGTAGGTGTAGTGGAACCATTGTCACACTATCATTGTGAGATATCTTGTTGTAAACATGTACCAATAAACTGCATAAACAACCTGACCTTGAATAGCACATGTACCATCTATCAACCATGCATCAACTTGTACCTCAAATTGTAATCAGCACATTGCCATAAACAAGTGCATCAGCCAATAACATGTACCAAATAAACTGTAATCAATTTGTACCATAAACAAGTTCATCAACCATCTGGCCACTCAACTGCAAGCCGTCCTTAACTTTAACAACAAGATACTAACATTTTCATCAGAGCTTTACTTTTAGTCTCACATGACTAGTTTTGGATTAGTCAGAAGCCCTAACTTGAAATAATCTTAACTTTTGTGCACCGTAATGAATAAAGATCTGAAAATAGTACACAATATTCTTCAATGTGTTTTATGCAATTCCTTTTTGGTGTCACTACTTGGACCTCTCATAAGGGTTATATAAAAGTAATACCTTGTTGAATGCGGCTTATTCTAGAAGCGAACTTGTAGAGCATGCCCGCGTAGAATATTTGTTATATGGATCTGAAAATTTTACACATAATACTACAGATTGTGCTCTATATACATTTATTCTTCTTGAATTTGGATCTGTTATGAAGAAGTTATGACGTTTTTTTACCCGAAACACTTGTTTTTAGACTAGTTTCAAGACTGACCACAAACCCTATTTTCCACCAGTGTAACTCCAAAATACAAAGAAACACAAGATGAAATTTGGCCTGCGACTGCGGATATGTTTCTCAATGGCCTCCCAATTTCACATTCTGAATCATTCTAGAAAAAGTTATTGCAAAAATGGTGAGATGACACGTAAATAATATACCTTAGAAATCACCATCAAAGGAATTTATCCTCCCTTGAATTTCAGCCTTCTTTGCTTCACCTTCCCTCACGAAATTCATCTTAGATATCCTTGTTTGTTTTAAATGAGAGATCCTTGCCTCTTATATTTATCTTGTCCAAGTAGATTCCTTTAAAGCATCTTCTAGGCCACTTTGTCCACATAACCACTTTGTCAATGAGTCACCTATGTCCAACTTTTTCCCAATTTGCCACTTTTCCATCCAATAGCCGCCGACCACCTAACCCATTTCCTCATTTTAGGGTTAACCTTCTTAACTGATTTCCATAATTAGAAATTTCTCCATTTACTTTGTTATTTAAATAATCCTCCTTGACTTTGTCACTTCACTTTATTATTTAAATAATCCTCTTTGTTTTTAATCACTTCACTTTATTATTTAAATAATCATCTTTGACGTCACTTCTTTATTATTTAAATAATCCTCTTTGTTTGTCACTTCACTTTATTATTTAAATAATTCTCTTTGACTTTTGTCACTTCCTTTATTATTTAAATAATTTCTTTTACAAACACTTTGACTTCTTTGACCTTGTGGAATTCAAGCCCGATCATATGAGGTCCTTCAACTTTGTAAGGCCACAACTCTCAAGCGTGAGGAGTTATGTGACATTTCCCATACTACCAGAAATGGCATGACATGTGTACTATCCATATGAATAGTCTCTTAGCGCAAATATATCAAAACTCATACCATTATGCATCAAACAAGCTTGGGTACATTACAAGCCTTTGTGCTACTGGAATTCACTATGGGACTTTCTTCAAGGGTTGACATCAATGACTATGTAATTAATCAACACAAGTCTTGTCTTGAGAATTTTTGTAATAGAGCATTGCTATAATGGATATTTCCCCCTCGAAGAAGCAAATGAACATTTCTTCCTATCAATAATGGTATCATTTTGGTGTTGTGGTTTTCTTCATTTTGTTGTTATGTTGATATTTGCTGCAATATTTATATTTTTTCTTATTATAATACATATTTTACCTAACACACATATCCTCTCTTTATCTCTCTCTCTGCCATCTCCCCTGTCACCCTCTCTACCCTCTCTCCTTATCTTCATGTCTCCCTCTTTCTTGATGGGTAGGTGTTATATTCTTTTCATGTGGGTGGAGGGGTGCACCACATTTGATGACTACGTATGATGATCCCTTCCTAGTAGGGCTCTTCATTTTGTGTGTATCAAGCACTTTCCTAGGGGGTCCCATGGGGAGGCAAGATTTAGAGCAACACCGAAAAACATTCCCACAGGGCATTTTTTCTATTTTAGCATTTTGTTATTTTAGCGATTTTCTAAATTAATCCTTGATTAATGGATTGAGTTTTGTTAGCTGCGGAATACCTAAAATATCGTGTGTATATTGTATTGTGAAATATTGAAATTAATACAATGAAGATTTGAGAGGTGGCACCAAAAGAGTCAGGTTTCTCACGAGTTAAGGTTTCGATAAATCTGTGTATGTTAACCTTGAGCCATTGATTAATTTGTTTTTTTCTTAAGAATATGTATGTGTGCTTTACTTCACGGGTTTTAAAATGCATTTCCACTCAAGTCTCTCCCCACTCTCCCCTCTCTTTTACATATCTATCTCTACCCCTCTCTCTTGTGTTATCTCGCCTCTCTCTCCCTCTCTTTATCCCTCCCCTCTCTGTCCCTCCTCTCTCTCCTCTCCTCCTTATATCTCTCCCCTCTCACCCTTCTCTCTGCCCCTCATTTCACCCCCTCTCCCTCTGCCCTTCCTCTCCCCCCTCTCTCTCTCTCCTCTCTCCCATTCTATTTCTCCCCTCCTCTCTCTGCCACTCTCTTCCCCATCTCTTCTCTCACCCTCCCCTGCTCCCCCCTCTCTCCCTCCCCCCTCTCACTATCTCTGGCTTCTCTCTCTCTCACCCCCCTTCTCCCTCTATCCCTCTCTCTCTTCCTCCTTATATACCCTCAGCACTTTCTCTCCCTCCTCTCTCTCTCTCCTCTCTCTCCCCCCTCTAGAACTCTCCCTCTACCCCCATCTCCCCTCTCTCTCCCTCCATCTCTCTCTCCCTCTCTAGGCCCTCCTCTATCCCCTCCATATCCCTCTCTCTGTGCCTCCATCTCTCCCATATCTCTACCCCTCTCCTCCCCAGTCCCCTCTCTCTCTCTCTCTCCTCCCCTCTCTTCCCTTGCTCTGAGTCTCTCTCTCTCTCTCTCTCTCTCTCTCTCTCTCTCTCTCCTACAGTGCGAATCGGATTCGACAAGAACAATTGGCTATCATCATAGGACTCTAAGATGATCAATACATGCATATTTTAAGGCTTTGGAAATAGAAGGAGATTGACTTGTTGGCATGTAGGGCCCCATGCCATCACGATTGATATCCATTTTTGTATGTGTATATAAACTCAATAATATATATTATTGTATAAAATAAATAATGAGACATTCATAAGACCTTTTTCACATGTGAGAATAGGAAAACAAATAACCAAACGAAGGAGAAATGGACTGGAGAGAATCTAAAGTATTGGGGCGTCATTCTAGCTATCCTCCCAGTCAACTCAACATTCTATACCATGTATCACCACATTGAGAAAGGGGTTCTTTAACCACACTTGTACATTGATTATGGGGTTGGAAATAGATGACCCTCCTTCTCGAGCCATTGCTACTTCATTAGGGGTTTCTAATTTCATTTTTTGAGTCATTAGGCACATTCTCGACTTTTTTGGGCGTTTTCCTTTTCCCATAAATTGAACAATATATATATATATATATATATATATATATCAAAGTCTAGGGTTTTCAAGGTGTTGGTAACTCACGGACCATATACATATTTTTCCCACTATTCGGCCAACAATTTATCCCATACATTTTTCTTTGTCGTCGAATGCTAAAATTGACTTCCCAATGTTTTTTACTCACTGTGGGTTGCCAAAATCACCCGAGGATGTTTTTTATTCATTGTGGGTCACCAAAATCACTCTTTAAACATTTTCTTACATAGTTGGTGATTAAATTCGCCCTCATACTTTATTCTCAGCCTGTTGGTCACCAATTCTGATTTTCAAAATCTTTCCCTTCACTCTTGGCCACCAAATTCACATTTTGATTATTTATTTCAACCTCAAGTCGACCCCTCTCTGATCAGGCTCTTTTTTGGTCGAATACCTTTCTTCATTTGACCGGTGTTCCTTCCTATTCAACCCAATCCACCTACCTTTCAGCTAGATTATTTTACGGTTAGTTTTGGTTGTGGTTGACTGACTCTTAGTGACTGAATTTGAATCTGTTTCTTTGCCCTCTGACCCAACCTACATCTTTTCGACTTCTTTTCCTACTCGACTTGGATTCCTTTTGGCTCATTTCTCCAACTCGCCTTCCAGATAGTCGACTTCATTTTATTTTGGGCCGAATCAACTTGTGGCTTGGTTGGTTGAGTCTTTCCTATTATCCAAAGAGCTAAGGTTATATTTCTTTATAGAGATTATGTGTTGGTGAGACGAGTAGGCTATATGCCTCCTATTTACGGATCATATGGTATCATGGCAGAAGTTTGAAATCATTTCATGAGACCTGTATGGTAAGTACCCACAATGATTACAAAAGAAATGGACAAGAGTTGTTTCTAGGGCTATAGCATAGTAGAGAATCAAGAATGTCATGGGAACATTATGAAGGCGAAGAATATCTCGAGAATTAGAGCTTGGAATTGGTTTTGGTGAGAGTTTTTCCATATTGACATCAATGGTGTCATAGCTATTGGAAACGAAGAACAAGGAAACACCATCAACAGAGACCTTTCATGAAGGCCTCAATCAGGAAGAAAATAATCTTGAGATAGAGCGTAAGACTGAGCCAGAGAATGGAGAGTGCAACTCTAACAAAAATGAGTATCTTTTGTGTAGAGGCCAAGGTGGAAATAAAGCCTTATGTCAGAGAAGTGGATGCTATTAGGTTGAACCAATGGCTACAATAGATGGAAGTATACTTCAATGTGAATGAAGTAACTGGAAAACAAAGATTTTTTTCTCGGTTGAAGCTTGAAGGACATGATTTCACATGGTGGGAGAGTAGTCTGATGAAAGAGCACTAAATGACCGGTGATTGATTAGGAAGTGTTCAAGGACATGATAAAATATCAATTTTATCAAATAGGATACGGGTAACACCAACAAATAGTATGAAATTAATTTAGGCAGAGATAAGGACAATCAATGCAGGAGTTCACAACAAAGTTCAGGAAGAGATAAATTCAAATGGGAGTCTCTCTCAAAAATCCAAACATGTTACTCCAAGTATTTGGGGAATTGTTCCCTCATATTCATGAATAGATGATTTTATTTAGACCAAATAAAATTGATGAGGCCAATATTCAAGAACAATTACTTGAGGGAGACAAGCAGAAACAACAAACAAGTTCTCAGAAGCAAGTAGAACCACAAGAGCAATAGAGGAACAGGAAAAATAAAAAGAAGTGGAAAGAGAAAAATGTTATTAGGAAGAGGAATGACTTTCCATCCAACAATGTAAAGAATTTGATCGAAAGAGACACACTGAGGAGAATTGTTGGAAATTACACCCTAAGAAGCACCTAAATATTTTGGAAAAAAAAAAAAAAAAAAGAAAGAGAAGAAGAAGAAAGCAGTAATATCAATGGATGTTGAGGAATGGGTGGAGAGAACATCTAATATCAATGGATATCGAGGAATGGGTGGAGAGAACATCAGACCTATAAGGGAAGATTAACTATACTAATCTTCAGAAAGAGGTGGCATTATTTATTTGCGGTCACGAGGAGAAGGCGATGACTAAACTTTTCTACATTAAAATCCACATGAAGCAAAGCAAGGTTGATTGTTTGTTCAACCCAGGTTCACAATCCAACTTGATATATGCAAAACTCATTGAGAAGATTGGGGTAGAGACTCAATATTATCTACATCCATACCCCTTGGGTTGGGTAAGACAATATGTGGAATTGAAAGTGAGAAAGCCGTGAAAATTTAATTTTTCCATCAATCAAAACTTTGATGATGATGTAGTTGCAGATGTGGTTCCTCTAGGCATATGTGGAGTCATATTGGGAAGTCTATATTTGTATGTGAGGGATGCCATTTTCAAAAGGAGAATGAACCAGTATAGGGTATTCAAGGATGGAAAATCTCATGCCATAAATACACACCGGGACAAAGTTGATCTCTCTTTTATCAGTGCTCATCAGGAAAGAAGAATCATGGGCAGTACATAGAAGTTTGTCTTGTTGTTCCTAATAGAAGGAAAGCAGAAAGGAGAAGGCAACGAGTTGGATATGAAGGCCTCCTTGGAAGGATGTAGTGGCAAGCATCGTCAACAACTACAACAATGGATTGAAGCCTAAAGGGAAGTGTTTCAAGAGCCTCAGGGATCACCACCCAAGAGGGAAGTTGAACACAAGGTTCACTTTTTGTTGGAGTCACTGATGCCTAACATTGGGATGTATAGTCAGACAATCATCAAAGTAGATGAAGTAAAGAAGTAGTTGCGGGAAATGTTGGATTAGGGAGTCATCAAACTTGGTACATCATCATGTGGTTCACCCATTATCATGGTGCCAAACAAATATGGGAGCTGGAGGATGTGCATTGACTATCGTGCCCTGAATAAGATCATCGTCGAGAATATATATCCTTTGCCAAGGATAAATGACTTGTTGGATCAACTGCAACAAGCTAAATTATTCACTAATATGGACCTCAAATTAGGATACCACCAAGTAAGGATCAAAGTATAAGATGTGTGGAAGACAATGCTCAAAACAATACAAGGTTTGTGTGAGTGGTTAGTAATTCCTTCTGGATTATGAAATTCCCATGCAACGTTTATCAGACTCATGAATGATGTACTAAGTCCCTTCATTGATTCTTTTGTAATAGTATATTTGGATGACATACTAATATTTAGCAATACTTGGAAAGAGAACTTCTCACATGTGACATGAGTGCTAGAGACCTTGAAGAAGAATCAATTGATAGTCAACTTGTAGAAATGTGAGTTTGGAAAGACTTCATTGATATATCTTTGACACATGATTGGAGGAGGAGAGTTGAGGGTAGATACAAAAAATATTGCAGCCATCAACCAATGGCCTATTCCCACCAATGTGACAGAGGTCAGGAATTTCATGGGAGAAGCTCAATATTTGAGGAAATTCATTGAAACTTTCTCCACAATAGTGGCGCCATTGCATGCCATAAGTGCTAAAGGAAATATATTTCATTGGGGTAAGACACAACAAAGAGAATTTGAATAATTGAAGAAGAAAATAAATGATGCTCCAGTCTTAGCCATGCCGAATTTACAACGACCATTTGAGTTGGAAACTGATGCTAGTGGATGTGTATTAGGAGCAGTACTCATGCAAGGAGGAAGGCATGTGTTCTACCATTCAGAGTTGTTTCATGGAGCAGTGCTTAACTATCGCACGTATGATAAGGATATCTTTTCAAGTGTACAAGAAGTAAATAAATGGAAGAATTACCTCTTGGGAAAAGACATTATCATACACACAGATCATCAACCCCTACAGTATCTACAAATCTAGAGAAATATGTAGAAAGTGAGGCATTACAAGTGGTTAGGTTTCTTGCAACAATTTCATTTGTTGATTAAGTACAAGAAAGGAGTCACGAATAGACTAGTAGATATGCTCTCTAGATCACCACTAAAAACTATTGCAGCAATTGGATTGATAATATAGCTTGAGCCTTTCACTCATGAACTTTTGAGTGAATATTATGAAAGAGATGAATATTTTAGAGGTGTCTACAAGCAAATAAATGAGACTGTGGTCGTTGTCATGGTAGGAAATGAATACCACCTCCAAGATGGGTTGTTGTACAAATTGGACAAACTATGCATACCCCAAGACAAAAGAGTTCAATTGATGAGAGAAGCACACACTTCTAGGGTTGTTGGACATTTTGGCACAACAAAGACAATGGAAAATTTGCAGCAGTATGTGTATTGGCCAAAGATGCAGGAGTGGGTGGCAAAGTTCATTAGAGGTTGTTTTATTTGTATCACTTGCAAGTGAAGCAACCAAAATTTTGGATTGTATATGCCATTGGTAGTGCCAAGCAGACCTTGGGAGAGCATCTCCATGGATTTATTTGGAGGTTTAACTATGACTCGTAGAGGCCATGACTAATTTTTCTTTGTGGTGGACTATTTCAGCAAAATGTGTGTGTTCATTCCCTGTAAGAAAAAAATCTTTGGATGAGAAGTAGTTGAATTATTTTTCAGCCATATCTGGGTACATTTCGGATTTCCAGCCTCCATCATATATGATAGGGACAATAGATTCTTCGACAGATTTTGGACAATGATTTGGGAGACAATGGATATAAAGTTGAAGTACTCCACTGCCTTTCATCCTCAAAATGATGGGAAAACTGAGGTAGTAAACAGGATGTTGGTGCAACTCTTGAGAGGATACAACAACAAAGATCCAAAGAATTGGGATGAGTAGATAGTCTACATTCAACATTGTTACAATAGAGAACTTCATTATTCAACCATTAAGTCTCCTTTTGAGACTTGTTTTGGTTATTTGGCTCATTCACCATTTGATATTGTGTATGGATAACAAAAGGAAGAGGCAAGACTACAAGGAGAAGAACAAAAGGCAAGCACCTTCGTGAACAAGATCAGGCATATACATCTAAGGGTAAGGAATGGCTTAAGAAGAGCCAATAATTGTACAAATCCATGCATGATCAACATAGGGAGGATCCTAAATTCCATGTTGGAGACAAGGTTTGGATCTATCTCTTTAAGGAACGACTACAAGAAGAAATAAAGAAACTCAAGCCCCTTAGATATGGATTGTTTGAGTTCATTGAACAAGTGAACGATAACACCTTCAGGTTGAAACTTTTGCCTTATATGAAAATCAACTTAGTGGTGAACATGGATAATTTAAAGTTGTTTGAACCCTCCATGTTGGATGAGGAGTAAGAATGTCAGGTTCTTTCAACTGTTGAAGACCTTGCACCTCATGGACTTGAGGAGTTGAAGGAGGAAACAGTTATGTAGCACAAGGAACAAATAACTCGCAAAGGACATCAAGAAATGTGGCAGATTGGTCTCAAAGGACATACTACAAGGAAAGTGAAGTGGTATGAGAGGAACTAGATCACAAGCAAGTTCCCTCATCTATCCTTGGCAGCTTTTGGGGACCAAAATACTCCCAATGGGGAGGTGTGATTTGAATTGGATCCAACAAGAACAATTGGATATCAACACAGGACTCTAAGATGATCAGCATATGAAAAGTTTAAGGCTATGGATGGAGAAGGAGATTGAATTTTTGGAGTGAAGGGCCACATTCCATCATGATTGATGTCCATTTTATATGTAATGTATATAAAGTCGAGCGGTACATTATTGTATAAAATAAATAATGAGACGTTCATAAGACCTTTTCCACATGTGAGAAAAGACAAACAAATAAGAAAAAGAAGGAGAAACAGATAGGAGAGAATCTGAAGCATTAGGGATGCATGAACTTCCACCTATAATCCTAGTAGACTCAACATTTTATATCATGTATCCCCATAATGAGAAAGGGGTTATTTGGTTGTGAATTATGTAGAGAGGTTGCCCAGATGACACTAAGGAGCATAGAGACGAATCAGAGAGCCTGTAACATGCCCATTACCAAATAATAAAGAGCCTAGACGAAGCCAAAAGAATGTTGGTTTTCCCATTTGGGTTTCCAGGGTAAATTATGAGTTTACGTGTGATGATTGTCATGGTTGTATTTGTATATGAATGGCAATTTTTGTGCATTGTAATTGAATGGTCGTCTTTGTATGTTTTAGCAACGATAACTTCGTGTCGTTTGGGTTAGGATTGGTTTACATTAATATGGTTCTTACGTGTTAGTAAACAGACTAACAACTTTTTAACCACACATGTATGTTGATTCTGGGGTTGGAAATCGACGACCCTCCTTCCCAAGTTGTTGTTACTTCATTGGGGATTTCTAATTTCATTTTGATTCGTTGGGCATATTATCGACTTGTTGGGGTGATTTCCTTTTTCCCATAAATTGTAGACAATATATATATCGAAGTCTGGGGTTTTTGGGGTGTTTATTAGCTTCCCACATACCATATACATGTTTTTCCCCACACGTTGGCCAACAATTTATCCCCTATTTTTTTCTTTGTCATTGAATGCCGAAATTGACTTCCCAACATTATTTACTCATCGTGGATTGCCAAAATCACCCTAGGATATTTTCTATTCATCGTGGGTCATAGAAATCACTCTTTAAACATTTTATTACATCATTGGTCATTAAATTCGCCCTCAGACTTTCTTCTCAACTTGTCAGTCACCAATTTTGATTTTCAGAACTTTCCCTTCACTACTGGCCACTGAATTTTCATTTTCATTATTTATTTCAACCCTAGGTATACCCCTCTCTGACTAAGCTTTTTTCTGGTCGAAATACTTTCTTCATTCGACTATTATTCCTTTCTAGTTGACCTAATCTGCCCACCTTTCACCTAGAGTCTTTTTTTGGTCGATTTGGCTTCTTGGTC